>VUQS01028178.1:0-31790 GCA_015108495.1 Heterochromis multidens | reverse complement strand
GAAAGTCCGTGTTGCCCAGCGACAGCCCCAAAACATCACTGCTCTAGAGGAGATCTGCATGGAGGAATGGGCCAAAATACCAGCAACAGTGTGAAAACCTTGTGAAGACTTACAGAAAACGTTTGACCTCTGTCATTGCCAACAAAGGGTATATAACAAAGTATTGAGATGAACTTTTGTTATTGACCAAATACTTATTTTCCACCATAATTTGCAAATAAATTCTTTAAAAATTAGACAATGTGATTTTCTGGATTTTTTTTTCTCATTTTGTCTCTCATAGTTGAGGTATACCTATGATGAAAATTACAGGCCTCTCTCATCTTTTTAAGTGGGAGAACTTGCACAATTGGTGGCTGACTAAATACTTTTTTGCCCCACTGTATTACAACAGCAGCATGAGCCTTTAAAGGAGTCTGCACCACTTCTATATTAATAATATATACACCCCTCTCATTTCCTCATATTAATATTGCAGTGATGACTGAAATGGTACACAGTTAAGACACTTCTGGTGGTCAATATGATTATTTAATGATCTTATTCTATATCTGCTATCTTTTGTGCTCCCTTAGTTTGTTCAGTTGTGACCTAAATGCGTCTAGTCTCATTTGTATTATGACGGTGCAAAAAGCTATACTGCCCCCATGTGGAAGAGTCAAAAACTCCATCTAAGCACAACTACACCTGGTAGACTTTAACTGATGTTACGTGAAATAAGCCACTCCTGACCCTTTTTTCTTTGGTTTTGCAGAAACTGCGCACATTTTTCACTAATGTGTCCCAGGACCGATACGGGGAGCCTTTTAGCTCAGGGACAGTCACCCTGGTGTGGAGTTTTGCTGTGGCCATCTTTAGTGTGGGAGGCATGATCGGGTCTTTCTCTGTTGGAGCAATAGTCAACAAATTTGGCAGGTGAGAAAATCAAGGATAAACACTGGGATGCAAAGTTCCATTCAGCGTATCAGGCAGTAAAATATTAATGAATGTGACT
Organism: Heterochromis multidens; assembly: GCA_015108495.1. Classification (NCBI taxonomy): domain Eukaryota; kingdom Metazoa; phylum Chordata; class Actinopteri; order Cichliformes; family Cichlidae; genus Heterochromis; species Heterochromis multidens. Next base: position 30,796 of record VUQS01028178.1, on the reverse strand, counting down.
TATATTGGTAAAAAAAACCCCAAAAAAACCCCCCAAAAAACAAATATATCTATTATGATTGGTTTCCTTTGCAGCTGAAACAACAGGTTAATTGTTTCAGCCATTTAGTAAACAAAAGTCAGCAGCATGTTTTGGTTTCAGTTTCAATTATAATATAACCTTTCTGTGTCATGTAATTTCATTAGCTTTAGTTTGGACTCATATGTGGAACAAACCAGACTATTACTTTGTCCGGTTGCCTATTTCACTTCTGTTTTTGTCTCTTACCACCAGGCGAAAGTCCATGCTGATAAACAACGTCCTGGCTCTACTGGGTGGCGGTCTGATGGGACTGTCGACTCTGACTCAATCTTTTGAGATGGTCATCATCGGTCGGTTGATCATCGGCATGTTCTGCGGTCTGTGCACAGGTCTGACACCCATGTACGTGGGCGAGATCTCTCCCACCGCTGTCCGAGGAGCCTTCGGCACACTGCACCAGCTGGGTGTAGTTATTGGCATCCTGGTGGCACAGGTACACTTTCACAATCAATACTAAATATGCAAACCGACATTATAATCTTTTCCTTTTTACTCTCAGCAGATACATAAATTTAGATGAGCATAAATACACAAAATACATCGTGTTTTATAACCTGATCATTTTTTAAAATTTAAAATAATACATTTTTTCCTTTTTCCGCCTCATTCATGAATAAATTTCACATGACAGATAAACTGACTGTATATAATGGCAGAGGAAACAGTTGATGCTCTGATAAAAGGCAGTGTAGCTAAAAATGCTGAAGAGCTCACACTGGTCTGCGCATATCTGTGTTTGTGTGTGTATACTCATAGCTGAAAGAGAAGAATTTCATATATCAGGAGTAAATTGACTTAAATGGGTCAATTTTATGCACCTCATTCCCTCATTATTTTACCTGTGTCTTCTTCAGATCTTTGGTCTGGAGTTTCTACTGGGCTCAGACACTCTGTGGCCTCTGCTGCTCGCTCTGACTGTCCTGCCTGCCGTACTGCAGACAATCATGCTGCCTTTCTGCCCTGAAAGCCCTCGCTACCTCCTCATTGTTCTCAACCAGGAGGAGGAGGCAAGAAAAGGTCAGTCTTAAGTCAGTTTGCATACTTCCATAACAAGATGGCAACATTGGGTTAATGAGACTGACTTATTTTTAATGATGTGTGGAAAACTTTACTTTGTTATATAATTCTCCAAGCCGCCTTTTACTTAATTATACTTCCCTCCTCTGTATTTTCTCTTATCTGTTTTTCTTCTTGTAGCGCTGGTGCGTCTGCGTGGCTCTGAAGACGTGGATGATGACATTCAAGAGATGAAGGAAGAAGGGATGAAGATGGCCATGGAAAAGAAAGTGACCATCTTAGAACTGTTCCGCTCGCCAAACTACCGTCAGCCAATCATTATCGCTATTATCCTCCAGCTCTCTCAGCAGCTGTCTGGCATCAACGCTGTGAGTAGATGTCACATCCCATAATATAGAACCATGATAGGGATATAATTATCACATGTCAGTCTGTGTGAAGTGAGCGAGTAATCTTTCAAGTTACCCACGAATATTTAAAGGAGCATTCACTAAAATTGTACAAATGTTTTTGACAAGCACATGACAAGAGGTGCTTCTTGGCTTCGGGCAGCATTAGATTGGGTGGAATAATTTAAGGCTGATTGGAAGAGGATAAGCACAGTGGTATTTAATAGCTATTTTGTTAATAAGGTCATGTAACCAGGCTGACTAAATTCATTAGCAGCTGCTGTGTCTGACCTGACAATCACGGTGAAGGAGCTGCAGCCTGGGGCTAAAGGCTGCAACATTCAACATTAACACTCATGACCCATATCACTCAGCAGCAAGAAGCTAGTACAGTTTTACATGGTGCAATGCGAATCATTTCCTTTGTGTAACCATTCCAGAAAGTGCATTTATCAGATGTTTTAGAGTCAAATGACTACACGTGGAAAATTACCACTCAAATCTGCTGTATCCTTGCACTCTCACTGCTCTCAGCAACCTTGTTTCCAGCCACAGCAGGAGGAAAAAGACTATTAAAGCCACTTTGCCACTAGCAACTAAGCATAAAGAATCAGATAATATCTCAGGGATTAGTGACAAGAGAGACAAAAAACGAGAGAGTGTAATATAAAGCAAATACACGAATGAATGAGTAAATAAATACATAATTAAATGTAAAAACTTTCTGTTTGTCTTGCTGTGAAGGAAAAGAAAAAACTAAATATAATATTAGTAATTAATAGGAAATTGTTCATATTGTTTCACTTCTTTTCGTGTTGCTAGAAGAGTCAAATGCAAGTCTTGCTCTCAAATTTGCAGCATCAACTTCAACAAGAGTGTTTTTTTTTTTTGATCTGCCAAAAAGTGGCTAAAAATAAACTAATGCATGTGTAGCGAAATCTTGCTGTGAACACTTTTTTTTTTCAGCGGAATCAATATTAATTGACTGTTCCTTCATCTCCTCTTACAGGTTTTTTACTACTCTACAGGCATCTTTAGTAACGCTGGTGTAACTGAGCCCATCTACGCCACCATCGGAGCTGGAGTCGTCAACACAGTGTTTACTGTTGTCTCTGTAAGTGTCTTACTGCACAGGTGGTTTCTTAATCCAATGCAGGTTTAATATTTTCTTGAATATCAGTCGATCGTTATGTTTTTTTTTTTTAACTCCAGCTCTTCCTGGTTGAACGGGCGGGACGCAGAACGTTGCACCTGATTGGACTGGCTGGAATGGCCATCTGTGCCCTCATCATGACCATCTCCCTGTCCTTAGTGGTGAGTTCCTCGTTATAAAATAAAAATTAAAAGCTATCCTGTTGCTGCTGAATTACATCTTTTCCTTATTCTCTTTGTTTCTTTCTCTGAGCAGAAGACTACCCCATCTCTAAGTTATCTGGCAATAGTGGGTGTGTTCGGCTTTGTTGCCAGTTTTGAGATGGGTCCAGGTCCCATCCCCTGGTTCATTGTGGCTGAGCTCTTCTCCCAGGGGCCCCGACCTGCTGCCATGGCCGTCGCTGGTTGCTCAAACTGGACTGCCAACTTTCTGGTGGGGCTGGGTTTCCCTAAACTGGAGGTATTTTTCATATTTATTACCCCTGCAGTAAATGTTCACATGTAAAAACATTATTCGTCTCCCAGTTTGTCTCATAACAAACATCCTTTTCATTTTTTCAGGAAATTTGTGGCCCTTACGTCTTCCTTATCTTCATGGTCCTCCTCATCCTGTTCTTCATCTTCACCTACCTGCGAGTTCCCGAGACAAAAGGAAGGACCTTTGATGACATTGCACAAGGATTCGCTGCCAGTGTGGGGAAACCCTCCCATTCCTCAGTGCCCGAGGCAGTTGTCGTTGAAAACAAAGAGCCTGCACCTATGTCACCCACAGAAAAGGTTCCCATGGTGAATCTTCCTTCAGAAACAAAATGAATAACTGTAGAAGATGCGAAGGAAGACTTAGGGTGCAATGAGGCAGGCAAACATGGTTATTGCACATAGCTACTGTGAGAGTTCTATTATTATATAGTATATTTTATATTTATATATTAAGATTTAATGAAAGGGGTGTGTTTGGAAGAAGCCATTTCAGTGTACTAATGCAAAAATAATTTTAGTATTTTATATGTGTGCTTTTAAAGTGCCTTTTTAAAAATGAAAGAGTGTTTTGTAAGATCCCCCAGTTAGAAATGCTTTATTAATTGACAGAATTCCCTTTAATCCTGCTTTAAACACGGGCCACACTTAACTGAATTACCAGTATTTAAGGTTTGTTGACATTTCCACTCCTATCCTTTTTACCTTATAAGAGGATCAACATATGTTCTGTGTGAGGTCTTCAGCTACCCTCAGTGTTAAAAGGTTGAAGGATTTGGGGGTTTATGTATCGAGGTCAAGCTTGAAAAGCCGGGTTTGGAGCTCAGTTGTTTGACCCAAAAAAAAAAAAAAAAAAGACTGACTTGCTGTCCTGTCTGAAATGCCTTGCTGCCAAGGGGAGGGGATTGTGATGTCTTGACTAGGCAAAAACAAAAAGACTGAAGAGAGTTTAGCAGCAGTCCCTCTCCCCTTCGGGCCCATATAGATTTGAATAAATATATTTATGCGTGTAGAAAACAAAGACTTCCTCACATCCAGCAGTAGCATCATATCCCCTGACAACAGAGGATGTCTCTGCTTGTGTGTTGTTTGGATGCAGCAGCATTTGTGCTGAGAAAGAAATAAAACAAGGAGAGTTCTGTAAGCTAGAGCCGTCTGCATCAAATGTAATATTTGTATGAGGATGAGAGAGATGTAGCCTAGCACTGCCAGGTCTGAACAAAGCCTCTTTCAGGCTTCTCAAAAACAAAAGCTTACCTCTTTAGTTTGCAGATTTTACTGTAGGGTACAACCAGAATGACAAAAAAATGCTGGGGTTTACAGCCCGGATTGGATTTCTGAAACTCAGGTGGCTAAATGTGTAAGCTTATATAGCTCCTAACTGTTATGGCACAGAATATATTTATCCATCACTGTACTTGTACTTGAAACTCTTTCAACATCTGTAATATATCTGAGAGAAGCAGCTATTGCAACGTAGGTCATAAAATAAAATACAGTTACATTTTCTGAAGCAGTGTTTTAAAGTACTTGCTAGTGTGAATCTTACCTCATTTGAGGGATGTATAGAAACACATTGCAGTCTACTGATAGCTAAACACACATCTAAGTCAGAACAGGTCATTACACATTCTAGAATAATGTTGAATAAAAAAAAAAAAACACTAAATGAATTGTATTTATTTTAGAACCGAAGTGTCATTGTATGCATTTGTTTCTAACTGTTTGAAATGATGTGTATCTATTGTAAAGGCTCCAGTTACTACACACTCATCAGTATGATGCGTCAGTGTTTGTAGAGCAGCGTCTTCTTCTGGGTGTGTACACACTGATGAGCTTAGCAGGTTTTTGTTAGCACTTTGGCAGTGACTACCGAATAATGATCGTTCATACTGTTTGTGCCTGTTATATGTAAATATGCTGTATGTGCTCGGGAGGTATATGGTTTTCGTTCTTCACAGTCCTGTTAAACCAGTGTTACTTCCACCTTGATTTATCTTGCACTCTGGACCTAGTGTTACTGTATAAAATGCAGTTATGTTGCTTTGCAGTTTTCACATTTTTAATATGTATATTTTGCTCTTTTGTTATCTTTTTTTTTGTGTAAATAAACAGAAGCAACTAGCCAAGTTGAGTGTGCGTGAGAGTTAGAGATGACCTTTGTTGGCTTCTCTTCTTTTTGTGTCTTGACACTTGACTTTGAGAAACTAAGGGGAAAAAGTTTTATATCTTTCAAGGGAATGCACGACCTAACTAATGAGCATAAACATAAGTTTTTTGAAGTTATAAGGCCACAACTCAAAGCAAGTTAGTTATCATGAATGTTTAATGTTAACTGCCGCTCTGTGGTAATCTGTCTGGTGCCCACTTCTGCACTGCAGTAACTCCATTTCCTTCCTTTTTGCTGTGGAGAAACCTCAGTTAGTTGTGAGATGCAGTAATACAATGTAAAGCTAATCACTGCTCAGAAACTGAAATAAAACCATGAGCGCCGCTGTTGATGAATCAAGTTTAAATGATATGTTCGTGTGTTGTGTTGACATCTTGTAGGGACCTCGAAAATCAAATCAAAACACACTGAGGGAAATTCCTGTGATCTGTTTTTAAATTGCTGGTCTCATTTTTGTGAGGGTCACATCCCAAGGGACCTGCTTTTCAGAGGCTTTTTAAAAACAAGAATAGCAAAAAGGTACTGAGTACTATTCTTCATCTAGAATTTGCTCACAGAGAAAACTGAGGCAAAAGCTGATATTAAAGGTTTTTGTCATTAGTATTGTAATACATCATCATTCTTCAGTTTAAGCAGCTATCATGCTCAAATTTCCATAATGCTCTGAGAGATGAAGAGTCTGCTGAGTACCTGTGGGCTACAGCTTTTTACACCCCACTGTTTGTTTACATGCCTGCACCACACTGCCATCATTAAAAGCTGTTAGCAATTCCTGTTTTCCATGATTTTTAAGCAGATTTATCATTTATTCACAATGATGGGAGTCAGATTGGATTAGGTCTGTATGACTAGATAAACCACATATCTGTGCTGCAAAAGGTGGTATTTTGGCTAAGCACCTATGTGGACAACCAGATTGAGACCGACATTTCTGCCCTTTTGGGGTGCAAAAGTAAACTCTTATCCATGTCTCATAAGTGCAGTAGTTTACATATTTTTCTAACAAGCAAAAGATACCCAGTTTGATTCTAGGAGGAGACACAAATCCCTCTGGCACTTTATCAGGAAGCCATCTGGCATAAAAATCTGCTAAATCAAAGAAGTGGAGCTACCTGCTCTGGTCACCCCGCATCAAAATTTTTCTGACGATTGACAAGCTTTAGTCTGATTGATCGCTTTATCTCTACAATATAATCTTCCATTTCCTGTTTCACTTTACCTTCTGTACCTCAGCCCCTTGAAGCCTTTAGTAAGGGGCCCCCTGGCTGGCTGGGAATGGGGCCATCTAACTGTGTCAAACCAACACAGCACATCTCCCTGCAAGAGTCTACGGCAGTTACTCACAGCAGTGAACTGGAGCATGAAACTCCATCAACAAGCTGCAGTACTGCAGGCTGGCCAGTTAGTGGCGTGCACAGACCAGAAGGGCTGCTCAGCTGTGTGTGTGTGTGTATGTGTGTGACTGAGTGTGAGTGTGTGTCTACATACTGTCTGGATGAGCTGTCCTACGAGGTGAGGAGTGTGTCTGAGAGACCTGAGGGAGAGAGAGAGAGAGAGAGAGAGAGAGAGAGAGAGAGAGAGAGAGAGAGAGGAGGGTGGTGGAGGGGTGTTAGAGCATGAAGCCCCATAAAGGATGGAGAGCACCCAAAAACGTGTCTAAATTATATTCATTTTCCATAAAGGCTGAACTGAGTGAGATCAAGAAAAACAGCAAAAAGAAGTTGGGCACTCTCACATACCACAGCTTGAATTGAAATGCGAGTTAGCACAGTGTCCAGACATGAGAGGGATGCCACAGTTTGAGACACAGTCTACCAGGCAGCGCTGTAACGGATGCTGTTAGACATGTCTAGACATTTGTTTTAAAGACCAGAAAAACTTGTTTATTAATTTTCTCCCTTCGCGCTCTCTCTCTCTCTCTCTCTCTCTGTCACTCTCTTGTCGGCACTCCTTTGCTTCTTCTCTCTGTCTTTGTTTCTCTCAAATAAGAAAAAAAAAGCACTCTCCCACTTTCCTCCTCTCACTCTTTCTCTCCTCCTGTCTCTGTGACAACAGTGTTTTGTTTACTTCCTCACTTGGCAGCGCACTTATTGTATCTGCTGCTCTGTAAATATTTTTCTCCTTTCCTCATCCATTCATCCATCCACCCCCCATCCTCTCTCTCTCTCTCTCAGATAAAGGGAGCAAACAGACTCCACCCCCCTCTCAACCCCCCCCACCTCTTGCTCTGTCACACACACTCACTCTATCTCCCTCTTTCTCTTTCATACTCTTTCCCTCCCTCTCTCTCTGTCAGTGTCATTCTGTAGTGGAGATGTGGAGTGTCTTTCTGTCTCTCTGTCTGTTTTTCCAGCCTAACTCAGCTGAGGAAGGTAAGAACCAAACTTTTGCTTTCATTTATTCACGTTAAACCCGTGACTTCGTGTATGTATGTGTGTGTGTGTGTGTGTGTGTGTGTGTTTGGGTGGCTATGGAGCTTGATGGAGAGAGTTTGCACAGTGCTCTCATCATGTTCTTGAAACGAGTCCACAAGTGAAGGATGGGCACTTGGTATGCAACTGTTATAGCTCTCTAAGAACAGGGTTCTGTGGGAATTATTGGGACTTTGACAGTGTGTGAAACTGTGGCACTTTAGGCCACCATGCTACGAGACAGTTCAAGCCATCCTGGATTATCAGTCCTCCACCTGCAGCTTGGGACCCCCTGAATAATTACCACCTTTCCCCTTGCTTAGACAGCCCTTAGTTTTATGGGCTCTGTATTGTGTCTCAAAGCATCTGTATATGTGAATATGCATGCAGATGCTTGTGTGTACCACTGTTGCAGCATATCAGATAGTACTTTTCTGGCATGGAAGGGCCAGGTGCGTGCCAGGGCCTATCAAGCTCCGGCAACAAAAGGATATGGAAATAAAGCAGAAGACAAATGAATAATAAGCCGCATAACCGTTTCTCTTTGCTATGCACTCGGCGACCTCCCACCCCCCTCCCGTGTCACTCATGATCTCATGGATGTGACAGCCACAGACCCCCACTTCTTATCAATGCCCTCTTGTTTTTTGCACCGGTGTCCTTAAAGAATTTCTCCTGTTTCTCTTGTTCTCTGCTGGTAACGTTTAATACTTTGCTTACATAAATGGAAACAACGAATGTCTTAAAAAGTGCAAGACTGACTGAGTGTTTGTGTGTGTGTAAGAGAAAGAGAGCGAGTGACAGACAGTCTGAAAAAGATGGATAGTTAAGTGAGACTCCATTCTGTCAGATCAGAGTGGGCTAGCTTGAGAAACCTGCAAAAACACGATGACTCAAACTGCCTTTGTACACACACACACACACATATATACATATATATATATATATATATATATATGTATATATGTGTGTGTGTGTATATATATATATATATATATATATATATACACACACACACACATATATGTGTGTGTGTGTGTGTGTATCTTTACATATGTGTGTTTGATTGTGTGTAGCTATAGGTACATACATGCCTTTAGATTCTGCCTATACATAGCTCCTGCTCCAACATCCTGTCCCCAACACTAGAGAGGGTGTCAGCAGTCAGCACGCAATTACTTTCAAAGGATATGGCTCCATGTTGCAAAGAGCTGCACCTGTTCACGCTCATCTTCCTTTGGCTTTAGTTTACTGCGAGGTGTGTGTCAGTGATAGTCTGTTACAGTGGTAACTTATATGTCAGCCTCACGCTGTGTATCCGAACTGCGTTTGTAACAGATGGCTTGGACTAAGATGAGACAGAATGACAGAAAGGAGAGAGGCCGCACAGTGTAACTAGCCCATACTGACTCTGTGTAATTGAAACAGAGCTCAACATAATACTGTATTAACCCAATAGCATGGGCGTCGCTATAAATCCGCATGAACTGAAACATCCAGTTATGTCATGAAATGATGCTTTGGCATCTGCCTCAGCTTTGATCGCAGTAAATGATGTCTGGATTGATTGGCTATAGCTGCACGTTAACTGATATCTTTAGTCGCTCTTTCGATTGTGAATTGTGAGCATTCTGCTTTTTAAAGTACAGTATATCTGCGTTGTCCCCGCTAACAATCTCTATTCTTGTCTGTTTTCACACAATAACATAGAGGAAGTGCCATTTTTGCAATAATTTCCTCCGTCCCAGGTTAAAGATGCTAAATGTCTGCCCCTTCTCATGAAGACAAAACACATGAGGTGTGAGCGACAACTGATTTGTCTCTCTCAAATGCAGATATGTGTAACTGTTATTCCATTTGCCCACATGCATTGTTGATGTGGAACCTCTGAATTGTATGAATCTGTGTTGAGAATTGCGTGCTCACATTGGATTAACACTTCACACTGAAGGGAAGGCCTGCATAGGAGACACACCTGATGCAAATCCAGCTCATTCCATCATAGCTGAGCGGAGATGCACTGATGCTCACTGAGCTATGCATTTCCACAAATTAACCTCGTACCGTTAGTGAAACTTATGTCATACCTTGAAAAGGTAATCACTTCTGATTATGACCAGATGGCAACAGGCTGTGCAAAAATGCAGAGATTTTTTTTTAACCTGTAACAAAATTAATTATTGATTAATTAATTAATGCATTTTGCCCAGCATAAGGTAAAATGTTTCTTCTGTAATTCTACTTAACTACATTTAAAAAGAAAACATTTTTTTCAATCCCTACATTTAATTCAATTCAACTCAGTTTTATTTATATCACAACAAATCACAACAACAGTCACCTCAAGGCACTTTATGTTGTAAGGTAAAGAGCCTAGAGAGAAAACCCCAACAATCAGATGATCCCCTATGAGCAAGCACTTGGCGACAGTGGGAAGGAAAAACTCCCTTTTACCAGGAAGTAACCTCCAGCAGAAACAGGCTCTGGGAGGGGCAGCCATCTGCCGTAACCAGTTGGGTTGAGAGGAGGGAGAAGCTGAGAGCTGCACTTACTTTCCAGATGAAGATCCATCTATCTGTTTTCTTAACCCCTTTTCCAATTCTGGGGCAGCTGGAGCCCATCCCAGCTGTCATAGGATGAGAGGCCGGGTACATCATGGACAGGTTGCCAGTCTATTGCAGGGCTTCACATAAAGATTTTACAAAGAAACTTCCTGATGAGGTTAAAAAATACCTCCTAAACCTTTTGCATAAGCTTTTACAAAAAAAGCATCTAAGTGGGGCCTCTTGTTATATTTCAGGCAGCTGTTATCACTTCTACCAAATAACACTTCTTAAATATCACATTTGAAATAGTGCGAGGTCAAAAACTAATATAAATTTGTGTAGAAAGACTTTTTTTCTTCTTTCATACCCCATCTCACAACCCTTCAAATGTGCTGTGAATCTCCTGGGGAACCACTAACATACACTAGCAATATAAAAATATAAAAAGCTACTGTCACGAACCCTAGGATTGATTACGTTTTGAGCTTGGTAACTTCCTCCTCCTCCTCCTCCTCCTCCTTCTTCTTCTTCTTCTTCTTTTGGGTTATTTCTTTAGGGGTCTCCACAATGGATCATCTGTCTTCATTTCACCCTATTTCTAGCACCCTTCTCTGTCACACCAACCCTCTGCATGTCCTCCTTCACTACATCCATGAACCTTTTCCTCCTGCCTGGCAACTCCATCTTCTTCAACATCCCTTGTCCAATATATCCACTATCCCTCGTCTGCACACGTCCAAACCATCTCAGGCTTGCCTCTCTAACTTCATCCTCTCCTCCTCTTCCTCCTCTGTCTTTGGCCAACACTAGCACAGTTTCCACTAATAGCCCCCCATCTGTAATTCCAGTCTTCAGAATTTTGCATTATTGCATTTTTTGACTGCTGTTTTGATTTCCTTATTATTCTCCCCTACCCAGTCTTCCTTTTGTTGGGTTCTTTTGCTTTTTCCTATTTTACTTTGGAAGTTGTTGTCTCCTGTGTCTGACTTTGAGTTTTACCTCCTTCCCCTTGATTGTCTTTATTGTCTGCACCTGTGTTTTGTTTCCCCCAGCCTTGTCTCCACTTCCCTTATTACCCTGTGTGAATAAACAATCTTGTCTTTCCCCTTAGTCATTGTCATAGCGCCCGTGAACCTTCCCTTGTGTACTCTCTGTTTTGCCTGGCTCCCTTTGATGGCCTTTTGGATATCTGTTTGTTTTCATTTGGGACTTTGTTTTTTTGGAATTGGACTGCCACCTAAATAAAGGTCCATTTTTGCCATTTTCTGTCTGCCTGGAGTCCTGAATTTTGGTTCTGCATTCAAATAATGATTACAATGCTGCTTACAGACTGATGCATTAGTATTAGGGGATGTAATGATGTAAGAGGCTATTTTCCTGCATGTAAGATCCTTTTACTTTGATATTTTAAGTGCATACTACTGATAATAAGTCCATTTATCCACTCAATACACACTGCTTCACTCCTACTTTAAATTAAATAAAGGATATGGATCCTTCTTGAAACACCAGACTGCATAAATTTAATGCCATGTTGACATTCTCACTTTAAGGTCATCTGGGCCATCTTTCCTGCTGTCTCTGGTTTTAACTGGGTATTAATTAGGCAGAGTACCCTCCCTATCCCAGGCGTAATAAGTCGCTCTTTCAGGACATGATCAACTAGAGAACGTGCGATAAGAAAATAAATGGCATGCTTGTCACAGTGGGAGTTCTGCAGAACGGATGCTGCTAAAAGCCCTCAGCAGCTTCTTGCGCCCGTCCTTCCGTCCTGCATGCGCACTGGGCTGCAGTAACTGAGAAATCACACGCTGGTGGGAAGTGGAGGACTCAACATACCCATCATTGACACTACAACACTTAACTGTGACCCAGCTTTATTTTTAGCTCCAGCATGCTGAGAGCTCGGTAATGACATTAGTTCACTTTTATTAAAATGAATGACACATCTGCCATTTGTGATATAAGAGGTTCAAGCTCTCAGACGGCTGCGAGCCAAGGCTCTCCGCTTTGAGCCAGGCAGTGTCGTGGCAGATAGCGTCACAGATATTATACCCGTGTGGACAGGCAACGAGTTAGAGCCAAAAAATTACTGAAAGATGAACACGTGGCATGGACCGCTGTAACACTGGAATGCAGTTTTTAGTTTTGAATTTCACATTAAAGCGGCTGCCTGGCAGTTTGGGTGTTGGCACCAACCAAACAGACAGAGAGCTGACTTAGACTGTTGAAGGCTTAACGAGAAATGACACAATGGGTTTAAATTAAACTGATCTCTTCTCAGATTTGCATTCCTTCATCTGGCAGTGGTGAGGGTTGAGAGTGGAGAGGGTGATGTTTGCGGCTTCTGTCTTTGGTGGTAACTGGATATCTTTTATTGGAGAAGTCAGGGCCATTTAGAAGAAACTTTTACACTTTTTTCTATGTACATATTACTCTACTCCAGTGAATTATTAACTTCTTAACAATCACCATGTCACTAGCAACCCACTTACGGTTCGGGTGAGGGGTAGGGTTTAGGTTGGGTTAACATCCACCCCTTTTAATAGTATTTTTGCCTATTTAGAACATTTAAAATAGAAACTGTAATGCCAAAATAATTATATGAAACTTTATTTGAAAGGTGACATTTGCCTATTTAACATTCAACTCTAACCCCAGTATTAGTCACTGTTGACCTGGTGGATGATAAATAGAAGATCTTAGGCCAGCATGTCAATTAACAAATCTCATGTCTTGCAAACTTCTATCATGATTGCTTTTGTCTTTCCAAATCTGTGCACTTCTTAGACTAAAATGCAAAACTGCTCCCGAGTTTAAAATCAAATCCTCTGATCAAAGAAGAGGGGAGTTACGCCTGAATTATACCTCTGCAGCAGATCTATGTAGAGCCGCTGCTGTTGCCAACATGTTTAATCGTGTGCTGGTTGAGGATGACGTGTAGTTACATTTCTGCATGTCAGATTACAGCGTAGGTTACAGATGAGGGTTTCAAAAAGTTTAGAAATTATGACATACCTATGGAGTAGATCCATCCATCATTCCACTTGTCTAATTCAGGGTCAGGTGGTGGGGGTAGGGAGTGGAGCTTATCCCAGCTGTTATAGGGTGAGAGGCAGGGTGGCATGGCGGTCTGGTGGTTAGCACTGTCACCTCACAGCAAGAGGGTCCTAGATTTGAATCCAGATTGGGGCCTTTCTGTGTGGAGTTTGCATTATTGTCTCCTGGTACTCCGGCTTCCTGCCACAGTCCAAAGACATGGCATGGGGTTAGGTTAGCCAGTGAGTCTAAGTTGGCCATAGGTGTGAATGTGAATGTAGATTCAACACAGAAATATAAATCCACTATTAGATGCAGACATACCTATACAGGAAATGTGAATACTTTTTAGAAAATTGATGCCACCCTCATGTCTGTACATCAGATATTAAAATAGAACTATAGATGCTTGCCTTAGCGTCACACAGACTGATAACAAGGGGAAACTACTACCCTGGCCCTATAATGCAACATGCCAGCCCCATAACATATCAGCCCCAAAAGACCTAGCCTACTAATATATTTTAACTCATCTTGTTTATCTGCCTAGCTTTAGAGGACCAGTAGGCAGAGTTTACCCACCTTCCAGTCTTCATTGCTAAGCTAAGCTAAGTGGCGGTTCATGGTTGGCTCCTATTTAACACCAGACATAAGAGTTATAGCTGATCAATCTTCTCATTTAAATTTATTTTGTATACAATATATTTTCTCACCTATTCCTCACCACCTGCAGATTTGGGAGCTTTTGTCGAACCGTTTCTGTGACTTTCTGAAACTGACAATACAATATTCTCACCCACTTCACACTGTGATTGGCCAGCTATGGAGAAGTGTGAAAGTGAGCTGGGTTTGAACTTCTTTCCCAAGCTTACTTTTTTCATTTGTTACAGCTCTTTGTGGCACTTTTAGTGTGAAGAACAAAGTGAAACACTATGAATCTCTTCCAGGAAAGACTGTCTGAGAATGTTGGTGACCCATTAACGTCACCATCTTGGTTTTTGGAGCCAGAACTGACTATATTTAGAGTTCTAAGTTATCAAGTACTGCTAGCTAGCTTGCTTAGTAAAGTGCATCCATAGACTGTATGAACACCTTAAAGATATCTGATTAGTCCTGAGAAACAAGCTAGAATTTCACTGAACAAAACTGGAGTGCAAACTTCTTGGTGACAGCAAGTCGGATTATTTGTCAGATAATTGCTGTAAAAATAAGCAAAAGGCACCAACAGCACAAACACAATCAAGGTCCAATTTAGTGAGTCCAGTTAGTTGAGGTGACACCTTCAAACAGGTAGCACCTGTGTCTTGCAACCACCTGTCACACATTGGCTGCATGCAAGCAAAGAAAATTTAAGCACATACAATTTAAACTGATGAATTATTGAAAAAGAAATCCACCCATATACAGCTGTTATGTTGTGCACCAGACTGTAATGTGTTTATTTCTGCTCTAAATTTGGACATTTTAACACGGAGTCTGTGAGGATTCAGTCACTTTTGGAGTCAGCCTCAAGTGGCCATTTGAGCTGCAGTTTTTGGCACTTTGTGTTGGCTTCATTTTTTCAGCTCCAGTGGTTGCTGCTTGCCACCACCCCACTGATGCCTGTTATTTCAATCTGCCTTTGAGCTTGTCTGAACAACTAAAACGGGCTTTTATTTCAACAAGATTGACATAAAGCAAATAAGTGTTTCTCCCAAGAAGTATAATTTTCTTCAAGCTTGCAGCCTAGCCAGTTTTACTTTAGAGAACATGTTGTAATCAAGACAGAGAATCAGTTGTTTTGATGTGTCCTCCTACCTGTGCCTGTTGCTGCCTGCATGTAGGCATTGATCATCTAACCTGGCTGTTTGTGCTCTTTGGTGCAGCTGCACTTTCATTCATTTTTTTTTTTGATAACTCCCTTTGACATGTGCATGCTTATTTCTGGAGTCACGTTAATCCCCTTCCTTCCTCGCTCCTCCAACCTCCTCCTGCTCTCTTTCTGACTTGGCGTATCACTCTCTCACTGTGGTTGTTTGTAATGAGGGTTTGGTACGGGCCTTGTCCTTGACTGACTGTCTGTGGGTGGGAGCATCTGGAGTGTATAAAGAAAGGGTGGAGATGGGTGGATGAGTGGACAAAAGACAAAACACAAGCTGACCACTGCTCAAAACGCTTGCAGGCACTATGGGAATTTTTTGTGAGAAGTGTGTGCGTGTGTGAGTGTGTTTCTGTAACATGTTGTTACCTGTGAGCTGACTGACTATGTCTTCTCTGCTGGTGCATTTACTTTGGTGTTAAGGCATAATTTACACTCACATCCCTCTAGTACACATTAATATTTACACCAAACTTCTTTGCAGAGTGAGACAGGAGGGGCTCTACTGCCTGCAAAATGTGCCGTAAAGTAGCATACATCTACTGTCAAAGAGGCGTGACATGAACAACAGCACTACACTTAGCACTGGAGAGTGTCGGTGTATGCATGGCTGCACAGAGAGGAAAAGTGTTAGACTCAGAGAAATGGATGGAGAGAGCAGAGAGGGTCATTCAGCTGAAGTGAACACTCCAGTGGCGGAGGGGACATTCATGAACTAATGCAGGTCACCTCTATAACAAGGCAGAAGAGCATTTACACCTACACCGTGGACAGAAAGAGAGGGGGAAAGAGCAAAAGAAACACATTCATATGCGCAAACACAATCCCGCCAGCCTCTTCTTCCATAATGACGCTTTGTCTACTACATTGTCTCCCCCTTTTCTCTCTCTGAGTATCAAACCACTTTCCAAACAAACACCAAAGCTGCCATCAGTAATGGAGAAGAGTGTTTCTCTTTATTTGACATACCCCACTGTCACTTTTTAGATGAATAATATACACATGCAGAGAGGAGGAGGATGTGAGGGACAAGGGACAAAATGGAGGTAGAGTTATCGAGCAGAACGAGTAAAAAATCAGAGTGGAACGGGAGGATGTAAGAGGCCAGCGTGCATTAATGCAGCACTCAGGCTCAGATTGCAGACTCAGCACTTCGTCAAACTGTGAGGGACAAACTTTGAGCATCTCAGCCCTCGGATGGACCAATAACGGAGATGCTGTAGTGCTCTGCGTACATGGAGGGGCTGTCTGAGAGTTAAATAAAGGGGCTTTTACTGCCAAGTGGACCTGCCAGTAAATGTCCCTCTCTTTTGTTCATGGTTGTCTCGCACACACACACACACACACACACACACACAAGAGCCACGATACCACAGCTCCAGCTAATCCTTGAAAGGTGTGTGTAACACACCACTTCAATGCTAATCTTAGGATGTCATGGTGAATTATTCAACATGCTAATGTCACGCAATGAGACATGCATGAAGCACTTTTAATGCTCCTCCATGTAATCTTCATGTACAGGTTTATCCCGGAAAGAAAGCACGGAGGCGATGTAAGGACCCCTATCCCCAAGGCCCAGCGACAAGAAACTAAATAGTAGAGGCATAAATATTAATGTCAAAAATAGTTTGCTCCATGTTATTTATGCATGACTGTGCCCTGAAGCAGAAGGTTAATTGAATTTGGAATGACACTTTTGCAGCATTTGTGTCTGTTGCTTATCAGTTATAAATCAAATGGTGCTTAATGAGGTCACATATACCATGTTAGTCATTCTGACAAACTGAAGATTATTTTTCACACAGAGCTCAAGAAACTAATCAATAATGAGTTTGCATGCCATCACACACAGCTGGAACAGCACAACATTTCCAGCTGGAGTTAAACAAAGCATGAAAGGTGTCTCACTAATGGATACTGTCATTCTTCAGAGGTTTAAATATCCTGGTTTGGTGCGTTTAGTCTTCTCCCTTTAGCTGATTTTATCCCGATTGCCTTCACAATTCCAGTCGCCAAGCTGTCCAGACGTACGCTGCACTAAAAACTGTTTATTCTGATGCCTGTGGCTGCATATAATCCTTAGCTGTCACAGTCTATTTGTATTCTCTTCTTGATACAATTCGTATCACTCCAAATCCTGGAGGACTTCCATGGAAAAATGTGTGAATTTAGTAAGAGTGACATAAAGACAAGCCAGTGGGTGAAAACAGATAGACAGGCTGGAGAGAAAGAGGGGTTTGGAAAGGGAAAAAAGAGGAGGGAAACGAAGGCTTGAAGCACAGATTTGCGGGGTGTCCATCTGTGACTATAATCCGAAAAAATCTGTTTACAGAGCAGTCAGAGAACAGTAGGGGTGGGGTCGATTCATGTCATGAGTCACAAATGATATAGTTTTCTTATTATTTGTTTTATATATTGGGACATGCAGCAGGATTCAGTGTGCTCACAGGGTTACTATGTACTTCTGTGTTTGACAGGCAGAAAAAGAGAAACATTATGCATCTATCTCGATGGGTCACTGGTGTTTTGGTGGACCGGGGAACCTTTTCAAATCCCTGTGTGTGTGTGCTGATTATGTAGATAATATTTTTCTGCCGCCCTTTGTCTGGTTGTCAGAGAGAGACAGAGAGAGAAAAAGAGCCTCCTTTTCTCTGGTGAATGATTGTGTGACATGAAATGGAAGCAAAAGCATAAAAATTGTATAACGACAATGAGAAGAATTATTTATTTGTAAACAGAGGCGGATGCCTCCGGCCTCCCACAATGTCTTGTGTGTATACGTGTCTACAGCCCTTTAGGTGATTAGCATTGTGCTTGATGAGATCAGGCACTGTGCGTTTTCCTCCATTACCTCCATCTGTGCAAGCATCCAGATCTGAAGTCTGATGTTTTTGGTACCTCTGTGTGCACGACAAACTTTGGCCCGTGTTCAGTCGGTGGCTCTTCAACAGAACCGAGTGCAGACTGTGCCAGACTGAAGGAGCGGCAGCCACCACGGTTTTGGAATGCTAATGGAAAATTCAAGGGCTTCAGTTTTGTGTGGGAAGCTGCCATGTGTCAGCACGCAGCACTCAGCATTAAAGTCACTTTGCATGTGTGTGTCTGTGTGTGTAATTTCTTTGCCAGCTTGCTTTTTGAAGCACTTAAACCTAAAAGCAAATTATGGGAAAATACACTCCAACATAAAAGTCATATGCTATTCTTGTGCTTTCACTCTTGATCAGGGTTAATGAGCAAAACCTGCAACAAAAGAGGAACACAGAACATATCACTCCCCCCCCAGAAAATGATGAAGGTTCCCTTTGGGACAAGTTATGAAAAGCATCAGCTCGCCAAGTTTCAACAAAACGTGACAGTAACTGTTATGGCCTTTTAAAGTTGGAAAATTTGACCTTTAATCACAGTGCCCCATCAGGTCAATCAGTTTAATTTTTCAAACACCAGAATAGTGTGCCAGAGTGCATCATCACTTTAAAGCAGTCATTAGATTTGACAGATGCACACAGCTGGAGCTCTCCTGGATTTTATTGGATGGGGGGGGGGGATCAAAGAAAAGTGGGACTGATGGTTCCAACTACTTCTGGTATTTTACAAAAAGAAAAAAAAAACTGATTAATTATACAACCTCCTTCAAAACGGATACTCTGCAAAGTATGTTTCTGCTTCAGTTTCACTGCAGCAAATCCATGTTTTATATGTCTTTATGGCATCAGACTCACACAGTCTTTGGTTTTCAGTCCTTCCGAGAATATCTCATGATTACAAATTCTGTTTAACTGTCACTTTGCTTTTATAGCACTGACTCAATTTCTCAGTTAAACTCTTGAGCAGCAATCAAGAGTTTAAACTGAAAGCTCATGCACATGTCTGTCTGTTTTCTCCGCATTAAAATGAAAGCCCACAGACACGGATGTTTTCTGCCTGTTTTTTCTTACCTTTTCTTTGTCTCTGCTTCTTCATCTCACAGTGATGCTGCTGGACACAACAGAGTCTACCTCAGAGCTGGGCTGGATCACCTATCCAGATACGGGGGTAAGCAAAGACTGAGTGTCAATGTGATTTCCAGCTGTTGCAGCATTAAAACCATCTGTAGAATGTGTTATACACGTGTCACACATGCTGATGTTTTAAGTGTCGAGTTATAATCACACTGTTGGTCGGGCTTTGTGTTGTGACTCTAATGAGGGCTTAAACAAGATGGTATGAAAAAATGCATTATGTTTTATTACATTTTGTGGTGATTCAGGCAGCTGGTGGTAAAGTTTCAACATTAAATCAATAATGGTGATAAATGGTACAGGACTGTAACTAATGTTCATTTTTATTATTGATTGATTTGCTGTTTACACTCTGGATTCATTGTTTGGTATATGAAGGTTAGAAAATAATTGAACGTCAAAGATGTTCATTTAAGACAAAGAAACCCTTAATTGAGTTTCAAAATTCTTTAGATGCCAGTCACTAAACTTACATCAAAGTCTTTTGGGTGAGGTTTTAGTATAAGATTAAAAATGTTGTTCTCCATCAACAGATTCTGCATATAAATATGTCAAATCTGTAGGCATGTCATGGTCCTGGGTTTTTGTTTTGTCTGTGTTGTGTTTTGGTTTGACTTGTTAGGTTGGCTGGTTTTGTTGTTCTTCCCGTTTCTCTGGTCATTGTCATCATATTTTAATGTTATCTTTCATGTCTCAGTGTTAGTCGCTTGTCATTTATTACTCTCTGTTGTGCCTTCAAAGTTAGTTTTCTACTGTGTCTTGTTCTAGTTTTACTTCCTGTTCCTTTCACACCTTTGGGATTTTCTGCCCCACACTAATTGTTCATTCATTGTGGATTGTTTCCACCTATACCCTTCTATCACCTGTGTCTTCTTATTCAGTCTATCTGCAATTAGGTTTGATGTACTGTACATTCAGTTAAAAAATCTTTTTAGATGAAGCATAGATATTTCTGTATTTCTCAACTAATCATATTTGACTTTAACGATCAATTTAAAATTATTATTAATAGAACAACAAACACATGAGTTTCTGGTAGGTTGCAAACAACAGGCCTTTAGATTTCTACACCCTGCTCATAGATGCAGTGATCGGTTTGTTATTTCACTTGGTTATCAACATCTGTTTAGGCTCAATGAATGTAATACACTTCTCACCATCTTTCCACTTTCACACATAAAAAGCAAGCATGGATGCTGCCGTATGAACTTTGCTTTCTGGCACAGTTTTGGATAGTGTAGTGATTAGAGTGATTGAAATGTATAGCAGACCTCCATAACAGTGCTTGGAGCATATAGAAGTCCCAGATTAAAGATTGGGGATAAGGTTATAAATACTTAATGTTTAGTTATGGTTCGAGGTAGGGATTATTATCTTCCCAAATGGCTGGCATATGTCACTGGTAATGCCTCAAGTGAGTGGAGCAGGACCTCACCTTTCCTTTAAGATAACCTTGAAGGTCTAAATGTGCCTCAATTCTTTTTTATCTGTTGTTCTGCACAGTGTGTGTGTTGTCATTCATAATGAAACTGCTCAGATTGAGCCATAGATCTCCCATCTCCCTTTTGAGTTGATTTGTATTCAAGGTTGTTGCATTGCCTTGAGCTGTGTAAATATGTGTGTAGGTGTGGAGGAGGAGGGAGGAGGTCACTTGCGTGACTGTGCTAGGGTCAACTCCTGGGGGGCAATACGATTGTTAAATTCATTCATCTGTGAGTGATTGCATCTCAGTTCTAATGTGGCTCATAGATACAACCGTATCTATAACAACTACTATGAAACTATATATATATATATATATATATAGCGCTGAATACTACATTTATATATGTTACTTTTGGCAAAAAACTGAGTTTATTGTTGTGACCAGCTACTGTCAGAATGCAGTGTAATAGCCACTAACCAACATCTGGCAGGAATACATTACCACCCTCATCCAGCCTCCAGTGTCAGAGCATAATTGTACATGATGTTTGAATAATTAGGGCCTCATGTGTGTTAGGAACTTGTGAACCATGATGGCAGCTGCTAATAGGAGACCATCCAATTGCATTTGAGATTGTGTGTGTGCAAGTGTGTGTGTGAGAGGGTGTGTGTGTGTGTGTGTGTGTGTGTGTGTGCATGAACAAGTCAAGCATTTGCATGAGTTTTTTTTATTATTTTTTTTTCCCTTTATAGTCCCTGGATGAGAAGTGCTTCTGAGATGGAGATATGGTTATTTGACCCGGGGCATCAAGCTGAGAGAAGTAGAAAGACAGACCAAGAAAGGGGGAGAGAGCGAGAGAGGTTGTGTTCGTGTATGTGTGTGTTTTCTTTTTTAACCCTTTCCACACAGCCCCGTCTCTGCTTTTGCTTTAGGGTCTGTGGATATTCTTTAATGTGTTTTCTCTCTTCCTGCACTTTCTTTCTTTCTTACCAGCTTTCCATTCTTACAATGTACTGACAAGCATCTTCGTCTCTGCGTGTTTTTCTCCCTCTTTTAATCTTTTCTCCCTTTGCCCTTCACAGCCACAGAGCCACTGGGTCTCTGCTTCATTTTTTTTTCTTTTTATCCCCGAAGTCATCCTCCACTCTGCCCCTAATTTTTCTTCAGTGTCAAACCAGCAGAGACTTCCAGTCTCAATCCAGACTTTGCTTTTTTATTTTCGCTCCTATTATTTTCACTCCCTGCTCTTCCTTTATGTGTATAAATATGCACATGTGCCTTTCTCTGCTTGTATGTATTTGTGTCTATGCGTCCACAGTTGTGTCCGAGGCCCTGCCCCTCCCTGTCCTCTATCACTGTAGAGGTTGCGTGGCTCTCTGGCATTTCGGTTCAAATTAAATCACAGAGATGAGTCGTCCCTATAACGATTCATCCACCCCCTCCTCCCCAATCTGGCCCGTTTTTTTTTTTTTTCCCTTTTTCTTTCTTCCTTCATAAGGGAGGAAGAAAACGAGACATGGAAAAATAGGGAAGGGAGCAGGAGGGGAGAGGGGGAATGAGGTGGGGGTTTAGGGTCAGAAAACAAATGAAAGCTGTGTTTTTTTCACAAAGGTACAGAAGTGAGCTGCACGCAATGCCACACACGAACAACAGCAGCTACTCTTTCCACCTAAAAGTCCCTGCCTGGCCACATATTCAGCATAGCTTTTACCGCACCCACCTCCCTGTGTCACAAAAAAATGCTCATACACTCTTTCTGTTTGCTATTTTCCCACATTTCTCCCTCCCTCCACCATCTGCAACCCTCCATCCCACCATGAGTTCTCTGTTGTCCCCTCCGTCTGATTTCCTTCATACTCTGGTTTGACAGAGTGAACCACAGCCTTGAAGAGAGAAAACTGCCCTTTCACTCCATTAGACTGACAGCGACTCCGACTCTTTCTATCTGCTCACAGATCTTATCATTATTTCAGCTGGACCAAATAAGAATGCACTCTCTCATGGTGTGATGCTCTGTAGATTTCTGTTCAAACTGGCTGTCAGAGACACACAGAGAAAGAGACATAAGCATGCAGAGATACACTAACATGCGCAAACAGTGATTCACACACTCTAAATACATCCTGATAGGGTGTCAGGACCTTTTGTCCTCTTGCCATTGTCATAGGGAGAATAATGATGATGAGGCCTAATACATAATTCCTCTGTGTTACAACAGAAAAGGCCCTGCTTGTCACTCAGGGCTACACAGGCTTAAAGCAGAGCCTTTTCATCCTTCAACGCATCGTACTGTATAATTGGTGAAACTAAACCCTGCGGCTACATTAACATTTTGTCTCATCTTACAAAGTCTCATCCAGAGCCGTGTCTCCGGGCTGCTCAGTTTTTTCCATGTACAACTCCTTTCTCTTTTACTCAAATCCATTTGCGCATCTACCATGTATTCATCTTTCCTAAAAATGCAACAAAATCTACAGATTTTATTGCACAACAGCTGCCCTAAGTCAGGCACACAAGTATCTGCCACCTGTCACATGTGAACAATGGTGCACATGCAAACCAGTGCAAGAGAAAAAAAAGCATGCCACCACAGAATACGCATCAATTGTTATTATAATACAGTATTATACTACTGTAACATATTAAACTGCAAAATGCCAGCATCACCCGTGAACTTCTTTCTTTCTTTCTTTCTTTTTCTTTCTTTCCCTTAGTTATGTCAAGCCATGAAAAAAGTTTTGATTTGAGTTCATCTGTTTGAAATGTGTCTCTGATAATTTGGCCTCCATCTCCGTGGAATAGCCATGAATAGAACTTATTTTTTATCGGAGCTTTGAAGAAATTCTAGCATCAATATGTCTTTTCACAGGCGTCCTTGTTGCTCTGTATTTTGTACTTTGTACTGAGGAAATAGTCCACTGACATTATCTTCTGTTGATTAACCAATTTAATCAGTGCAGCATTTTTGAAGAGATATATTGATTATCATTTTTTTTTTTCAGCATGAAGGATGACAGTGCTGATAATCATCACTTCAAACCAATATCTCAGCAAAGTTTGGGTGAATTAAAGTACAGAAATCCATACTCCTCAGAACTTCTTCAGTAAGATTAATGAGTAAATCTCATTAAAACAGTCATAGTAGGAAAAACCAGGGAAGGCCACTGGATGACCAGAATTATTGCGACCGTGTGCAACAAAATTGTGATCTTGTTACCTTTGAAGTGCTTGCTTTGAAGACAGGGAAAACGTCTGCGACCACTTGTCTTCAGAGTGACTTTGGTACATCAAGAAGGTGATAAAACGGTGATAAGATGGAGTCAGTCTGCTATCAGTTTGCAACAGAATGGGGTCAAGTTGGCAATTACATGTAATGTGTTTGTGATAATACACTGATTATCTGTGATAACTCGGTGAAAATCACAAATCTGTTGCTGTCTATACACAAGTCTACTTACATTCAGAGTCCAGAACCTCACAGACTTGAAACAGAAATGTAGAAATTCCTCTACAAATGGTGATGTAGATGCTCCAGGACAGCAATTTAACTGCAAAAGTACAGGTACTCGGCCTTACTTTTATAGGAATATACTGTAACCAGAATACAACTAGTGCAGACTAACCTGGATTGAATGCAACATGCGGGCAATCTGTCTGCATTTATAAATTAGACAGCAATTAATTACAAACCTTCACCAATCAATCTGAGAGTGACTGCAGTCAGTCCAAGTCTAACTGTGATTGTTTGGAGACAGGTTCCCTTCCATTAGGGAACCAGTGCAACTGCCTTGCGATTAAAAAATGGTCACCAGTTGGTCCCTGCAACTACCTGCAATCGGCTGCCCAGTGCAAAAAAATCACAGCAATCACCGGGCAGCCACAGATTTTTTTCTAGCTGCAAGGGGGGTTGCTGCCCTATTTTAACTCTAGTGTGACTGAGTGACAAAAGTCTGTGATTACTGGAGGATTCATCCCACAGTCAGTCATGATCCACTGCCTTTTCCTATAGGGCAACCATGAGATTAACATTTGCCATTCTGAGTAAGTCTTAATAAATACTGGTTGGATTGTTGTGAGATTTTATACAAAAACTCAAGTCCCCTCCATGAGTGGGTGAGGAAAACGGGCACCTATTTTATTTTGAAATCTTTATTTGTTATACAACTTTAGTTTGTTCTGTGTCCAGCATTTTTTTTTTTACCCGTACCTGTGCCCAATCACTTAATCTTCTACATCATTACAGATACCGCATGCCTACAACTCCCCAGTTGCCAGATTGTTTTACTTTCTTGTACTCAAGGTTTCCAATTCAATTCAATTCAATTTTATTTATATAGCGCCATATCACAACAACAGTCGCCTCAAGGCGCTTTATATTGTAAGGTAAAGACCCTACAATAATACAATTCCAGCTTTACTTGTGTTGTGTTTTTTTTTTTTTCTTTTTTTTGCCTTTTTGCCTGCCCCTTACCTGAATTGTTGGCTTTCACTGACTTCCTTTATGCATATGACCCCTGCCCAGATTAAAGATTTGGATTTTGGATCTTACTCTGCCTCCTGGTGTCCTCAGTTTGGGTCCTCTCCTCCATCATGAGCACAAAAACTGGTGGCAATTGTAACAACATTTTAGATTTTTTTTAATGTGCACTAATTATTATCACATATGTATGTATATATGTCTGTATGTACCCTATCACCTCCTTAACAGGTGGGCCAATCTGAACGAAACTTTGCACAAACATCCGATTCCTCACACATACATTAATAATGTGTTTTAAAAAAAAGATTTATTATCAATTCTAATTCTTTTGATTTTTGTATATATTATGTTCATTTCATCAACTGCATACCAAGTTTTCACTAATAAGAACAAGACTAGAATATTTAAATTTAGTGCAAGAAGTCATAGTGTTGTAACTGCCCCTGATCTCCCATAATAACTATGTAAATCCCTTTTTGTCAAAGGTCAGAATCAAGTTCACATGTGAATTTCTCCACCATTTAAACAAATGCATACACAATTTTTAAAAATACTTCAGTATAGAAACATTAAAAATACAAAGAAGGTGTAACAGTGAATGTGTCAGTTAATGATAGCTCTTATGTGTAATGTCATCATGCTACCATGCTAAAATAAGTACCAAATAAATACCTAGCCAGCATGCCAATGTAAGCATTTAGGTCAAAGTGCTGCTGTGCTTAGTACAGCCTCGTCTTAGTCTTGTTAAATGTCACTTTTAAGCACCACAAACAGGCAAAAATCACCAAAACCTGAGCAGATAAAACCAAAACTATCTCAAAGGCTTCACCACCAATGAGAGCTGAATTGTCCCTCTGTTACCACAGTTTAGTCTTCAACACTTGAAACGTGTTGCCCTAAATGAAAGGCTGGAGCTGTTTAATTAAATACTGTTCTTTTAATCATTGATTAACTAATTAGAGAGTCTACTCTGAAGCACTATAGAGACGACCTAGATCAGTGAGGACAGCGAACAAAAGCTTTTTAGTGTGATAACACAGCAAAAACAACTGCTCTATCAGACTTATCTCAAGTAGCGTCCATAAAGAACAGCCAGTGAAGGACGAGGCTGATGTCAGCAACAGCAGAAATATGTTCAATATTTACCTTGTAAAATGTAAACCGTCTTCTAAGACATGAGTAAGATTCATGACTGTGGAAAAGCCATAAACATACCAGCGTTTTAACAGTTTATACAGGCCTATTCTGGCGCTCTCTGCTTATAATCTTATTTCTGTTTTGCTGAGTTCAGTTTACTCAAGCTCATAATATTGTTTCTCTCTTCCAGTGGGATGAGGTCAGCGTCCTGGATGACCGAGGGAAGCTCATACGCACCTTTGAGGTCTGCAATGTCAACCAAAATTCCCGTCAGCAGGACAACTGGTTGGCAACCCCTTTCCTGTACCGCCACTCGGCTCCACGGGTGTTTGTCACGTTGCGTTTCTCGGTGCGAGATTGTGCCAGCCTGCGTTCACCGTCGCCCACCTGCAGAGAGACACTCACTCTGTACTACAAGCAGGCCGACTCCCAGAGAGAGCTGGAGAGGACCTGGGTAGCAGAGGTAAGGTGACACACTGGATGAGCTGTATTGAAATTCCAATTATTATTAATTTAATTTTAAAGATGATGTATTATACTTTTCCTTATTTTCTGTCATATGGTATTACAGTGGTGGCTACTCGTGTTAAACATGGACAGTTTCGATCCCATGTGAGCCAAAAGCTCATCTTCAAACGGCTCTGAATGCTTAGTTTCAGGCAGTTTTTACCCTTGGCTGAGGGTGATGTCATTGTTAGTTTGATTGTGAGGGCTAGCCAATCAGAAGAAAGCTGGCTTAAAGGGAGGGTGGTCTTAAAAGGAGAAGAGCTAAAACAGTTTTTTTAGACAGAGGGTGAGCTGGAGGGCTGCACCAAGATGCAGTATAAGATAAATATGTATTATTTTGAAGTGTGAACAATGCAAAGCTACATTAGTAGAGTCCAAGAATAATAATATGGAGTTGGAAAAGGACCCTTAAAATGTTGTGGTTACCACCAGAACTTAGCAAAAGAAAAGTTCTCTGTGAACTAATCTGATGCCTAAATTCAAAGCATGTGTACCACATGGGCTACATTGCCCTTAGCAGCAGATGTTCGACTTCTTGGATTTGTACTGCACATCATGTTGTTGCTTTATCCTCCTGCATTTCCTATCTATCTCTACTGCACACTGATAAAAAAAAAAATGGCAAAAAGAAGAAGAAAGGTTTCTCTTCTGATGGGCATGTTTCGAATTTTTTTTGCCTCAGCTTGTGCCACTCTGGCATTAGCCTAAATTCAGGTCACAGAGCTTAACATCCTCACAAGCCCAACAATTAATTTGGCAAAACACGTACCCAAATTCTGGCAGCATTTCCAGAATCCTCAAAGTCTCTTCTAACATCTGGATACAAAACAAACCCCTCTGATTTGTGAAAAGAAAAGAAACTAGCAGCACCCCAAGCAGTGCACTGCAACTTACACATTTTTAATAAAATTACTCTTTGAATGAAAGTAATGCATCTGTAGGTAATGTAAAAAAAAAAAAAAAAAAAAAAAAAAAAAAAAAAAAAGTTAATTTTTTTTTTTTTTTACTGTGAAAACCACAAACACGTTTAACAAATCATTTTCACAACTTGAAATGCAAATATAAATTGTAAATTTCAAAAACATGATGTACAAATTTAGAAAACAACAGTTATATACACTATTTACAACTAATTACAAAGCAATCAGGTGTCACAATAAAATGCCACAAAAATGATTTGTGCCTCTCCAAAAATTAATTTCTGTCCACAACAAGACAGAGTCTGACACCTTCAGGTGTATCACTCCTCCTGTTGTTCACCTGGAGACAGCGTTTACAGCGCAGTCTGCCTCTGGCAGCATCTGTGACAGTCAGTAACGCCTCATTGTTGAGACACTGCTAGACTACACACTAAACACATGATACTACACACTAACTGTACAGTCCCCCCCCGAAATGAACGGCCCTGCTTCACAGACCTTTGCATGATTCCTTTAAAAACAACAGTTTGCTCTATGGTGATTATAAAAGAGGCTGCTCATATAAAGTGGAGTTGCATGTGGTGCCTCGGTGTAAAGAATAAGACCTCTGTGCTTTTGGTTTTGAGTCAACGGTTGGTGTTTTTCTCTCTTTCAACAAAAACCTCTTTTGTGCTTCGTTGAGGTGGAAAAGTTGCTGTCTTGACATTTAAAAAAAAAAAAAAAACTGGTGCCATTGGGTTTATTTTTTTCCTCAAAATCGTGTATTTGGTTAAAATCTCTTTACATTTGGACTGAAACTTGGCCATGCACAAAACCAGCTCCATTAAGAAACCTTTATCCTAGAAAGGAGGCAACAAACTAAGTGTCCACATACTTTTGTACATGCAGTACAAAGAGAGTTATCTCTGCCTTGGGATATTCAGCTTTTAGTTTCACTAGTGTGTGTTAACAAGTTTGGGCAGAGTTCTGCAGCGAGGAAGGCGGAACGTCAGGCACGGAGAAGCAGTGGAGGATGGGTGATGGCAGCTGAGTGTTAGATGGAGGTTTAAGAGGGGAGGCACGGAGCATGCGGGGGGTCAACGAGAGCGAGCGAGAATGCCCAGCAATCTCTCTGTCTCTCTTTGTGCGAGCACACATGGGGAAGCAGCAAAACGCTCTCTTGTGACTCCCGTGAGTGTGAACTTCCTGTTGTGGTCAACCAACGCAGAAACAGAAAGAGATAAAGAGGCACAGACTTTCTTTCAGTTTCTTTTGCGAGTTTGGTGAATTCCCATGAAATGCCAGCATCACTTCTCTCCATCACTGGCACAACGTTTGAAATGATCCTGCTAGAAAACTCCTCAGTAGATGCTGCGTTTGATTATGAGGTTCTGAGTTTGGCAAAAGGACATTTACAGCACAGAGTCAGCCCTGACTACTTTACACTGCAGTATTTCATCACAGCCTTATTGTTGTTAGATATTTAGCTGTAATGTTATCAAGCATCCAGTGCTGATGTACTGTTTTTAATGCTGACCTGTAATAACCAATCAGCAGCCTCCAGGGTTGAAAAATGAAGTCAATGCAGAGGTACCAGTGGCTGCAGTTCCTCTCATGTCCACTTAAGGCTAGTTCCAGAAAATAAATGTCAAACTTTACTGTAGAAATTAAAAGCCATGATTTATTTTTAACTATGAAACATGCAAACTTACAATACTGCAGTTCTGGAATAAGAATATGGAGCTTGTTTAGAGAAGTGGTGTTGCACTGGCACTCTGAATGAGGCTGAGAGGGTGATGGATGAATAGATGGAGGGAGAGTGACAGTTTAGGAGGATGTAATAAATAGCCAGCATATGGTGGCTAGTTCCTGTCCTCCCCCCCTCACTTCTCTATCTCCCCATGCATCCCTCCATCCCTCTCCTCACATCTCTCCTGCTAAACACAGACTGTTAGCTGACACCAGGGAGGACTCACAGATACAAATACCCCACCTCGCAAAAGAAAGTGGGATAAATATAAATGGAAAAGGTTAGAAAAAGGAGGAAGAGGTGAGAGCTGAGGAGGACAGCTCCACCTGCTTTCATAGCACATTTTCTACGTTTGCCTCTCGTTTCTTGGCTTTATGGGTAGTAATTGATGCTATATGAGGTTGCTACTGTTTCTTCAC
Source organism: Heterochromis multidens (assembly GCA_015108495.1). Classification (NCBI taxonomy): domain Eukaryota; kingdom Metazoa; phylum Chordata; class Actinopteri; order Cichliformes; family Cichlidae; genus Heterochromis; species Heterochromis multidens. The sequence goes on along the minus strand of VUQS01028178.1, from coordinate 1,037 downwards.
TTATCTATGAAGCAGTATACAGTTTGGGAAATTTTAGTTTCACCAGATAAATTTAGGAAAATGAATAAAGAAGAGGGCATTCATAGCAGGGGTTAACTGAGTAGCATTGTTAAGCATATAGTTTAGTAATTTAAGTAAAATACAAACACAGTTTCATTCCCTTACTAACCTTTTGAACATTTTATATTTTATCCAGTATATAAATAGAGTAAATATATCTGTAAGTGATGGTTAGCATCTGAGAATAATAATGCTAACTGTAATTACAGGCTAATGCTGTAAAAAGATCCCAGCTAGCTGGCAAAATTGAAGCTAATGCCATTTTTCTCTCAAAAGATAAAGAAACTATAAAGTTTTCCATCAGTGCTGCTCAGTGTTTAATAACCATACAGAGGATGCTGCTAAGATGCTAAAGAGAGAGACAGCTCAGACCTCATAAACCTGTGATGGGTATTTATCATCATTTTGTACGTGATCACTCATTTAATTGAAAGCTTAGATGTTCATTGTTGTTTTTATTGGGCAGATAAAGTAGCCTGCTGGCACAGTACACGTTAGTACCAGAGCCTCTAACACAACATAAAAACAGGATTATTTGAGAAGATTAGTTGCTTGATTAAAAAAGTTATATTAAGAGAAAAATATAAAGTCCCAAAAGAAGACCGAGGTGAAGGACGCTCCTCATTCACGTCCTTCACCTCCTCTACTATCTCTCCATCCCACACATCCATCCTTTGCTTTGTCTTCCATCCATCCCCCACCTCCTCAGTCTGTAATGACTATCTGTCACCGGGTCACATCTTTGCACAGCTGGCACACAGCAGGAGAATCACCTCAGTGCCACCAAAAACCAAGAAATTACACTGTAAACTCAACTACTGGTCAAATAGAAATTCATGAAGCCACGGGTGCTTTTAGCACACATTTGAAACACAAAAAGGGATCGATCTAAAAACCGTGTTGGTCTGCTGTTCACATTGTTAGCATGGTAGGTACGGCGATCACCTCTTAACAGCAGTGATAAAAGCTGCACTGAT
>VUQS01028177.1:0-12547 GCA_015108495.1 Heterochromis multidens | reverse complement strand
AATGTAAAAAAAAAAAAAAAAAAAAAAAAAAAAAGCAACAGAGTCATTATTATTGTTCTTAATTCAACCTCTTCTTATAGAACTAAAGTTTCTAACCAACTAAATTGCTTTCCCAGTTACGTTTAAGTGCAATTCAATTGTTGGGTTCATTATATCCAAATGCAATTTTCTTTTAGCATAAGCAAATTGCCATAGTAACAATGTAGGTATTTTCCTTACCCTTAACCAGGTCCTGTGAATAACACTAGAAACTGTACTCCATTATCACCAAACATCTTATAGATGCATTCAACATTCATTAAAAAAAATCCAACATTATGTTTTAAGAAATATGTTTGCAGTTCGGTGTTGCTGTGTCATTTAGGTGTATAAACAGGTCAAAATTACAGCAGATCTTGTTGTATAGAGAGCAGCATTATTGTCAGACCAACCATTTGGGTTTGTGCCCTTTGTCAGACACCACCCATCTACAAAGATGGGTTGGTCATGTGGCTTCAAGCCAGTTGTTGTCCCAGAAAAGTCAAGTGTAGTTTCCAATAGAGGATATGAGTCAGTGTTTGGTCCATAAACTGGAAACATGCAACTAAGGGCAAGTTAAGTTTGTACAGCAGTGGCTTTTTACCTTAAATGTCCCTGTTTTATGTGACATAGGCCCTTAACATGGTAATGTACTACACATTTCTCCTAACTTATCATGATGATGTAAATATTGATATCCACAGTGTGTTTTCTTTTAGCTATTTTGATATCAATGAATGCCTTTAAATAGAGTACAAAGTCTTTAATGTGTGTGTGTTTTTTCTTCTCTCCAAAACTTGAATATCTCTCTGTTAGTCTTTGAATTAAAAAAAACAGTGGATCTACCAGGTGGTGGCTGTTTAGGTCAGGAAGTGAGGAAATAAAAAAATGAAAATTTATCCTGCAAAAACATTTATTCCTTTGGATAAATATCACCATCAAGAAACAAACATCAAACAACCTTTAAGTAACATCCACCACTCCTTAATGTGTTCCTTGATTGTAGATATTTTTCAAGTTGTCGATGAATTTCCTTGCCAAGAAGAAAGAACAATGCTGCCAAGTTTGTCAGCCACTTTAATGATAAGGGACCAGTTAATCTCAAGTTCACATACTTGAAGGGCCAATGAGCTTATGCTGTGGTGAGGTATCCGTTGTCTTTCCAATATTCACGCTACCCTTCCTGCATTATTGGTCAGATTTGAGTGAAACTTACACACAATGATCACTTAAGGGGTCTTCATCCAAACTGTGCTCAAGGCCGAGGTAAAGGTCACATTTGTTGTTTTACTGTCAATAACCTGTCAACTGTGATGAATCGTGAGCCGGGGGAGCTATGTCATTGGTGTTGTGTAAACCCCTTTAATGTTCTGCCCAACCATTTGGTAGAGCACATTTTGACTCTCTATATCTTTCTGAAACATGCACTGAAATTAACTTAACCTGTTTGAGCCATTCCTACCACTTAGTTTTGATATGTTATTCTCAAAAAACCAACCGGATGTCAGTCCATCTTTAAGTGGTTAAGATCTTTTCAGTTAGCTTTTTTACAGGAAGTTAGCAAAGGAACGGTAGAAATGTGGACTCTGTTTGGTGAAAATTTCAACATTAGGTACATCTTTTTGGCATGACATAATGTCAGAGACTTTACTGAACAGAAATAAGTAACATGATAAGTATAAAAAAAGAGTTTTATAAGGGTCAAATAATTTTCTAAAAACATACTCTACCAAACGGTTGATTTGGGCCTTTATGGTAAAGGTTGGGACCTGAAGGTAGTGAAAAGGCCTATTTACAAAGAAAAAAAACCTCTTTTGATTATTTATTAGTGTTTATATGATACATTTAATTATATTAGATAGATAAAATAATTTCATAAGTATAATTATAAGCTTTATATTTTTGCCATCTAAAAACATTCTCAACCAAATAGTTGAATTGTCATTTAAGGGTATTATGCCTCTTTTGACTGTTAAACGGTGGGGCAAAGATGTTCACACACAGATAGATGTACTTTGCCCATCCCTCATTCATGCCTACAGTCAACATATAGAAGGTACTGATCTTATACTGATCTTATAAAAAACGAGATCTTTTAAAAAGACTGTAAATATTGTAAACATCTAGAAAAAAATATGCAGATGTATTACCATTATGGGTAATTCTACTAACTGGCATTTATTAGTATACTGACATATTACAAGGATTGTAACAGTGCATGGTATGTCATTTTGGGTTTTTCTTTCTGCTTAACCAATAAGAGATGGACTCAAAAACTTTTTATGGGGCAGGGTCATGCAGTCTGACACTTTTGGGATCATGCCTCTTTTGACTGTCAAATGGTGGAACAAAGAGGTCCACAAAGATAGACATACAATCACTACCAGATGTGTGTTAGCACAAGTACAGATGCCACTTCAGTGTGACAGGCTGGAATGGTGCTACCTATGTCCAAAGTGTTTGTAAAGGTGTAAATGCCAGAAATAAAATATGTTCCTTGACTTGAACGTACACCAACAGTTCTTTTGCAGAAATAAAGGGATTCTAATGCCCCAAAACTTGCTGGTGCAGGTGGATGGTGAAAACAGCTTGGATGGCTTTTCATTTTAAAAAATAGGCTATTATTGTATTCTGAGAGGGATCATTTATCAGCAAAACAGTAAAGGAAAATGTACTTACTTGCATGCTTGAAATAACTAAGTAAATTTCTTTCTTTGGATTCATGGGATTTGGTCCACAGACTCTTGAGTTGATCTCTTCCTCTTGCCCTCTTGTGTGCATTTAGCGCTGAACATCTGCTGGTCTGGGGGTTCAAAGCTGGGAACTGAGTCTTGTCCGAAAAATATGGATTGGAAGAATGGCTAGAGAATTGGCTGGCTTCTCTTTTTTTATTGAAAAGCTGGAAGTAGATGAAGTTGAACCAGAAACCTCTACTCTTTATTTATTTGTATAAAAGCACAATATTCTATTTCCTTACATGACTACTTTGAATTTCAAAGAAACACTTCTGCGCTTTGCCTCCTACAAGAAGTCAAAAAGTCTGTTGTGGATAAGGTTTAGTGCTTGGGTAGTAATAAGAATCATAAAGGTATAGGTTGTTCTGGCATAATGCAACAAGCAGTGTAGTAAGTGATGATACATTTGGGTCAAACTTGAATGCAACCATGTGAGAGTTGCAATATCCAGCCTATCAGAATGACTGATTTCACAAGTCAGTATGCCCAGAAGCTACTACTTTTTGACAGCAACAATGGCTCCACACAAACAGATCACTTGCTGTGGCTTTGCTCTCAGCCCACTTGTTTCTGTTGTGTTCTTGCACTTGTAACATGGTATCATCACACATTGCTGCCTCAGTTTATTGCAGTTATTACTTGTTCTGTCCAATCCATTGGTTTTAATTCATGGTCGCTCACCCACAGCACTTCTGATTTTCCTGTTCTGCCAGCTAGTTAATTGCAGTTAATTACGATCACCTGGGTTTGCAGGTGTAACTCAGTCCCTAATTGGATAGCCTGAATAATGTGGGCTGAGTGAAGACTGTGAAGCCAAGGTCACTGCTCCAGTTTGCCTTCACTGTAGTGTATTTCATCAAAACTAATAAATTGAAAAGGCTGGTCTTCCTACTGTCCTTAAAAAATGTAATCGCAATAATGAAAAGTCATCTGCTCTATGAGTCTGCAATATATTTCCCTCGAGAGCTAAGCCACATGCTTATGTATGCATGTTTGCATGCCATGAGCTCACACATATACACATGCACACACACAACCTTCAGACAACTGCTGAAGCCTAAATTTTGCTGTTTATCTGCAGACTGGTGGTGGTTCTGTGATAAATCACCCTCTTTGACAGATATCTCTCGGTTGCATGCAAGCACATGAACCTTGTTCTAAGAAAGGGGCGACTGAATTAGATGTTTGAGGGCTGGCAATATTTTTCCTGCAAACCTCAGAGGATGCTGGACAGGAAGGCAGGAGTCAAAAAGTTGAATAAGACACCAGTTTTGCAGTGAATTGTGTTGCAAAAGGATACAGTCTGAGGTTAGATAACAAAAGCATAATATCTGCCCACAAACGTAAATCTCAAAATGTAAAAAAAAGTATTTTCTGGTAAATAAGCTAGTATACAAGGAAAAAAAAAAGAAAAAGCTGCTTAAATGTTATTTATTATTCCGACTGAATACCAGAGCTTGAGAGATGACACAGAAATACTATGCATATATTTGCATAGCAGTTTGGGAGATCTGTGAAACATGCCACCTTCAAGTCATCATATGAAAATGCAAAGCACTGCCTTTAAAACAATACATTGTGAAGACAAAGACAGTCCTTATCAAGGTCTTGACTCTCTGTTTCTGAGCATACATTCAGCTTGTCCTCCTTAGCGCTCACTGAGCATCCCTCAGGTTGTTTTTTTTGTCTCAGTGGGACCATATAGTGTAATTGCTGTTGCGTCTTACAGTGCAAACTTTGAGGAGAAAGAGGAGCCCCGTGCTTTGTTGAATGCAGTACAAGAGAAAAGTCAGGGTTCTTTCCTCCTCAGTCTCATGTGGCTGTGAGAACCATATTCAAGGCTTGGTGATGTATCAAGCACCCCAAACTGTGGTAGTTTAGGGGCCCTCTGTGTATAGCTAAATAATCTATGATCCTCATATGCAGCCCAGATTTTGGCATCGTCTTTCCCTGCTTTCCCTGCTTCTTTAAGCAGCAGGATCTTGTAAAAAGTTGCAGGCACTCATCAATCACTTTAAGATCTGTCTGTCAAAGCAAACTTTTGAAGATACTTGTTAAAGGTATGGAAGTGACAAGGCAAGCAAGGAAAATTGCTCCACCTGACTCTGCGTGCCATGAGCCAGCAGTATGTCTCACTTCTTGATGCGACTTACACGCACCTGGAGGTTTGATCTGCTTTCCTGCTGCTGACAAACACCCCCCGTCTTATTCATGTTTATCATAAGAGATTTTCTTAGTTTCTACCAGCAGGAATGGAGCACAGTTAATAACAACATAGAAATATATTTTTTTTAAAAAGTATACATTAAAGAAAGTGGGTATATGGGGTACCTTTGGACTGACTTACCAGTTAAGTTACAACCTAACAGGATAAGTGAAGAAGTGAAGTATCTGGAGGGGAAGTTGGGTAAAATACTACGCAGATTTTCCTGCTCACCGCGTAGCACCGAGGGGCAGTTCTGTGGTATTAGTAGTTACCTTGGGGTCCGACCTGGCCTGAACTGATACACCAAATCTTACCCTGTGTGAGTTGCTCTTGTATCATATAGCATGCAGAGCAGAGGCAGCGAATTATGTATTCCTTCGAGCCGTGAAGAAGATGAGATGGGAGGGCAGATACGCAGTGATATCCAAATAAAATGCCTTTCACTCAAACACCTGAACCTTGGACCACCCCAGCGGCCTATTTAGTGGTCTCATTTAAATTTCAGCCTGCCTTTGGTCATGGGGGCAACACAGCTGAACTTATAAATATATGTCTCCTGCCTCCAAACAAACAAAACAGGTGAAAGCTGGACTGTGGGTTTTAATGAAGAATCAATGATTTAAGACCTGCTAGGAAGGCAATGAAATAATTCAGAGTTTTTTATGCTTGCAATTAGTGCATAATGATCCTCTGTGCCCTGTTGCATAATGCAGAATAATATTTTGGCAATATTCCAGTACACGTACAATATTTTATGCGTGCCAAAAGAAGACTTTGAGGGGGACCTATTGTGCTTATATTCGATCATATATATGATGTTGGATGTTCCTATTAAACCCGGACAAAGCATCAAATAGACAAAAGCACGGAATAAACAGGAGCAAAATAGACTTGTTTCATACAAAGGATGAATTGTGGACCTACATTAAGAACCAGTATAACAGTGAATCATACAAAGGTCCTCTAATGGAGTCCCAAAAAACCCCAAACATATAACTATGAATGAGCACAATAGTCCCTTTTTCGAGGAAAAAAATATGTGAACAGTTTATTCTAAATAATGCTAAAGTGAGTCATGTCCACTTGCTTCCTTCTGCTAAATCAGACAGAAAAGAAATTCTGCACTGAATTACTTTAATATGACCACTTTTTGAAAGCACTGAAAGCATTGATTGTCATTGTTGACAATCATTATTTGAAAATACTTCCTCAATAAATAGGTGCAAATTTGTGCTTGTAGGAGTAGTCTATACATGCCAAAAGGCTTGAAGCTAGCTGTAGAATAAAGCCAGTTTGCATAATACCAGCAATTAGCATGGGCCACTCTTGGGTTAATTGACTTAAATGCTTTCATCCCACAGGACCCAGTCCTAAGCTTCAAAATGTTATTAAAGTTTTTTTTAATGTAGCTTTGTGTGTCTGCACAGTAACCCAACTATGCTTCCTAACAGTACTGGGACTGAAGTTATTGTAACCCATGTGATTTTTTTATTTTTTTGTTTAGTGCTACACAACTACAGACCATAACAAGTCTCTTCTGTACTTCTAATACACTTTAATACACATGAAAACATGAATCAGAGAATCCAACTCAAGTTTAGATGTCTAGACTTTTACAAAATTGTCCTCAATTTGCAAATAAATTGAGAAATCAAAGAAAATCAGAAGAATATTCGAACACTGACATTCAACCTCCCTTCACACATTGTATTATTAAGTGGAGAAACAAGGACAGGGAGACTCAACCTTGGTGTGGTCCTGTGAGGAGTAATAAGTGGGGCCAGAGATGGAAACTAGACGACTAATGAGGCAAGTCCCTAATTAGCCACCACTGTCACTGGCCTTTTTTACTTTCACATGCTATACTGTGTCTGTGGATGTGTGCATGTATGTGTGTGTGATAGAGACATGGCAGGAGGTAAAGAGACTCTCCCACTTCTGCAGGTATGCATTCATGTCATTATTTCAAAAAGGCAATGCACAAAAATCCAAAAAAACCTTATTACCTTAGGGATTTTTGCATTTATAAATAACATCTAATAATGCTGCTGAGAGTTTTTTAATAAAGCCTAGCTGAGACTATCTCCTCAGGCTACCAGCATGTCTATAAAAAGTCAATAACTGCTTTTAGATTTCCTGCCATTAATTTAAAATTAAATTATGTAATTTAAAAAACTTTTAAGAACAAGGTCGATGGTCATGGATCTGCAACATGTGTGCAAGAGTTTTCATTAGTAAGAACACACAGAGAAAATAAAATTTTCTCTTGTTTTTCACAATGAAAAAAAAATGCTTTCAGAATCAGAATCAGAATACTTTATTAATCCCAGAGGAAATTATGTGGTCATAGTTGCTCCAGGACAGTAAGAAAAGTAATTAACAAGTTAAAATACCAATAATAAATAATACAATATATTACAAAATTACAGAATATTACAAATACCTCTAATAATACAAATAACTCTAATATATAAATAACCCAATATATTACACAAAATAGACTATAGATAAAGTTGATATATAATCAACTATATATATGTGATCTATAATGTTACAACACAAATGCTTCTGGTTCCTGTTCCTATGTCATTTACATGTATGTATGATACTGGCGTGACCAGCATCATGACCAGTTTACAAAGCACAGCAAAAACAGAAGGTGAAAATAATCCCCCAAAAGAACTTCAAGCATTTTACAGTCTCCTCTTGCCTCTTCTGAAACTCACCTCGGGTTCACATAGTTAGGATCAGTGACACATGCAGCCTCCACTCAGTATGAGCCTACATGTGGACCTTGAGGAACTCTCCGGGGAGCCTTTAAGACCCATCGACTTTATCCCCCTCAAGCTGTTGTCCATTGAGACAGTGCTTTACTGCTAACCACAGCATCAGCTGAGAAGCTGAATGACTTTTATTTTTGTGTGAGACCAAAGCAGACATTCCTGTATACAGTACTAGTACTGGACCTAAAGGGTGGACAGCTATCTTTCACACAACATACTGGAGAGAATTGCAGTAACACTTCTGTTTGTTCTTTTTATATAAAAAAAGAGGCTATGCAGGCTTGTGTTCTGTCATAGTTGTGTAGCTGCTAAACAAATATGATGTCAAGCAGGTCTTCCCCTTGCTCCCTGGTCTCTCTGATCTTATCTTTAGCCTAGCAAAAACACTAAGGAAACAAACCAGTGCGACTTTGAGACATCACTGGAGGTTTTGATATTTTTTCCCACCCTTGCTCTTGTTTAGAGGGTGGAGGAGGCTTCACTGTAATTGCTATGGAACAGCAAATTGGAGAGCTGCCAATCGAATTGCTTTCTGTGTCTGCATGCCCATCAGTCAATGGTTGGAAAGGCTCAGTGGCCTTGGCTTGAATGACCACGATTCACATTTGTTTGACTGCAAAGTGTTGTCTATTACAATATTTATAATTACAAGCAATCCTGTTAAACCCTGAACTAAAAGGACACGAAAAATATGTGAATGAGCAATGATTTCTATGCTACTTGCCACTATGATTTAATGTCTGGCCATATGTAAGAGTTTAGTGCAAATCTGTAAAGGAAAAAAAAAAAAAATCATTGCATAAATGTGTTATTTTCACTTTCCTGGAACTGCAACCTCTAATAAGCTAGACCTTGATGGAATTCACACCATTATGATTGTCTTATGGATTAAGGCACAATGAAGACATGCGAAATAATGAGCTTGGCATTTTCTCTCTCGCCTCTCGCACCGAGGTGCTCTGAAATTTATGTTGAGAGTGTTCTTGATCAAAATTACCTGGTGCCATCCTTTCCACTTTAGCCATGCAGAAACGGTCCTCGCTATTACTCTTCACAAGCAGCACAGCTCCAGCTCATACCACCGTGACTTGTTGCATAAGCTTTAGCTTAACACATGAAAACTTTCAAGATTGTCCCCCAGACTCCTCAGGCACTGATTGATTGGAAGAGATCTGCAGCACTTTTTACCGTCGCTTCCTCTCACGCCGCTCAGTGTGGCTGTAAAATGAGTCTTTAGTGAGTGACACAGAATACTAAACACACTGAAAAGGTCAGTCAATATCTAATTGCTTTGTCAACTCAGTCTTTATTCATATCTTAAATATTTAATATTGCTATTAAAAATTTAGAGGCAGGAGAGTCTAGTTTGAAATCACACTGTGGTATCAGGAAAGATCTCATTAAGCTTTTTTCATAATGAATGACATCTTTCCTGTCAGTAACAGGCTACTTAACATGGATACTCACACCTCCAGGAGGTAGATCACCTTGCCTCAGATGTGTGAAATGTAAAACAAAGGAAATGAGAAAATGTTTTATCTTATCACAAAGATAAAAGATAAGAAACCTTGCAGCTGCTGTAGGCACCACAATTCCACTGCAGTCTGCTTCCAACAGGGAAATAGGATAATGTATTTATTTGATGAGATTTATTTTTTGTCTTTTGGTTTTTTTTTTTAAAAAGGGTTCACTATACTCCTTATCTCACACACTAGAAGGAGAATCTGTCTCAATATCATCAGTTTTTTGGGGACTTTTTCTATTTCTGTAGTATCAGCTGCAAAACGAAACGCCACAGTTACGTAGAAACCAAGAGTGGAGATAAAACGCCACGCTCCGAATCCCGCAATGAAAAACAAACTTTGTCAAGCTGGATTAACACTCACAAGCTCCTGAGCAGGAAGGCAATTACTTGTGTTAACACTGTTATCCACTGTAACGTCCCTCGACAACTGATTTTTCTTTGTGGGCGTCCGTGTGTGTTTATGTGTGTGAAGAGGAGAGAGAGAGAGAGAGAAAGAGATAAAGAGCTTTCTTGCCTTCTTGTCTAACATGGTGTATATGTATATTCCACAGAGGCTTGAATGCAGTAAAGATGACAGTAATGAGGTACTGTAGTAGAAGTACGTGAGTGTGTGTGTGTGTGTGTGTTTGTGTGTGAAAGAGACGCTAATTTGCACCTCTTGAGCACTCTATGACTTCATTTTAAACTTCACTGCATCTGAGCCATATACCATGAAAAGCTATGAACTGCCTTTCAATTAAAAGAGAGTATGGGCAAAACAATGAACGCTATTGCAAAGCAACCGCTAATTGAGGTTTGGAGGTTCTTTTCTATTTTATGCTCAGGCTTATGCTCAGGAAATCTTCAAAAGCTGACTTTTTAGAGATATTTATTTCGTTTATTGAGCTGAAGTGCTTTCAGAAGAGTGGTGGAACTGGAATATGTTCATTGGACGAGTGCATTTATAGTTACCAGATGTAAAACTTTTCCCAAACTTTCCTCAAACAGCTGTGAGACTGTTTTTTTTTTTTACCCTATTCTTTCTTTCTTTCTTTTTTTTTCTGGCTAGACCCATCCCAGACTTCTGGGCTTACTTTTTTCTCTCATGAGCTCTTTTACTTCAGAGCCACTCAGATGTTGCTGCTGTGTGTAACAAGGTCACCCCTACTAACACTCACACCTTTATTCATCTTTTTAGGCCTTGCACTGGTAGACCCCACCCTCACACACAGATAACCCCCTCCCTGTGTGCACGCACACACACACACACACACACACACACACACACACACACACACACACACACACACCTCATCACCCTCTCTAATCACTGCATGCATGCCGTTCTGCATGCCAGGCTGACTGACAGCTGATCACTGTGACTGACCTTGGCTGGTTATATTCCTGACAAAGTACGACAGACACTAAGCTGCAGAGAAAAATAGAAAAAACAGTGTGTATGTGTATGAAAAGGCAGATTCATAAAACTGAAAGGAATAAAGGAAAAAACAGAATGGCTGAGCAGACGAGTGAAACAAGGCGCACGCAGCAAAAGTGTGAGAGACAGAAAGAGAAGCAGACACACGAAAGAAGAACAGAAGCACAGATTTGAAAAAAAGTCAGACAGATAGGACTGTATGTGCATAGTAAGGACTGCATTGGCTTGTATTTGTGATTACTTTATGCTGTGGCTTGTACAGAGTCTCCACAGGTGCTGCTGGTTTATGAGTGGGTCTCCTCAGAGAAGGCTGGCGTGACCGGGGTCACTAGTTGAATAGTCGGTCCAGAACTGTCTGCCCACATAGCCATTAAACACTACAAAGCCTCTTTACCAGCCTGTGTGTCCTGGGGGACAAAACATGCAACCTTGACCCTGAGGACCATGAAAGCTCCATCACCACAGCACAACATGTGGACACACACACACATATACACACACACAAACATGCACACACATGCAGTAACTGAAAAGGCTCACTTTGGAGTGAACCTAAAGAAAAGCCAACGGGTTGAATCAAGGTGAGTGCAGCGAGCACTGAAAGTTGGGAAAGACAGTATTTTTTGTCCTTTTTTTTCAGGGCTGTGGGACCAGGTGGTTGACATTTGCAAGATTCCACTTAAATTCATTATTAAGAGTTTTATGAATAAATATGGTGAGCAGATTCATAGCATGGGGGTCAGTTAGGTTAAATTTTCTGTTCCTTTCATCAGACTAAATGCTGTTGACTCCTAATTTAACACAGATCACATAATCCTCTGACTATCAAGTGTGAGTCCTAAAGACAAGTTGCTTATGAGGACATTGCTGTTTTTACCTTTAGGTTCTCTGATATACACCCAATTTGTTAGGTACACCTGTTCAGCTGTTTGTTAACGTTGATATCTAATCAGCCAGTGACATGGCAGAAACTCAATGCATTTAGGCATGTAGACATGATCAAGACGACTTGCTGAAGTCCCAACTGAGCATCAGAATGTGGAAGAAAGGTGATTTAAGTGACTTTGAACATGGTTGTTGGTGCCAGATGGGCTGGTTGGAGTATTTCAGAAACTGCTGATCTACTGGGATTTTCCCCACACAACCATCTCTAGGGTTTACAGAGAGTCGTCCAAAAAAGAGAAAATATCCAATGAGCAGCAGTTCTCTGGATGAAAATGCTTTGTTGAAGTCAGAGGTCAGAGGAGAATGGCTAGACTGCTTTGAGCTCAAATGAAGGCAAAAGTAACTCAAATAACAACTTGTTACAACCAAGGTATGCAGAAGAGCATCTCTGAATGCACAACACATCAAATCTTGAAACAGATGGACTACAGCAACCGAAGACCATACTCGGTGCTTACAGGAAACTGAGGCTACAATTTGCATATGCTCACCAAAATTGGACAATGGGAGATTGGAAAAACGTTGCCTGGTCTAATGAGTCTTGATTTCTGCTGCAACATTTGGATGGTAGGGTCAGAATTTGGCATAAACAGCATGAAGACATGGATCCACCCTGCCTGGTATCAACAATTCAAGCTGCTGCTCTTGTGTAATGGTGTAGGGGATATTTTCTTGGCACACTTTAGGCCCCTTAATACCAACTGAGCATTGTTTAAATGCCACAGCCTACTTCAGTATTGTTGCTGACCATGTCCACCCTTTTATGACCACAGAGTACCCATCTTCTAACGGCTGCTTCCAGCAGGATAACACACCATGTCACAAAGCTCAAATCATCTCAAACGGGTTTCCTGAACATGACAGTGAGTTCACTGCACTCAAATGGCCTCCACAGTCACCAGATCTCAGTCCAACAGA
>VUQS01028176.1:9824-20270 GCA_015108495.1 Heterochromis multidens | reverse complement strand
CACGACGTCCGTGATTACCAACAAGAATGTCAAATTTGGACTCGTCTGACCATAGAACACTTTCCCACTTTGAAACAGTCCATTTCAAATGAGTCTTGGCCCACAGGACACGACGGCGCTTCTGGACCATGTTCAAATATGGCTTCCTTTTTGCATGATAGAGCTTTAGTTGGCATCTGCAGATGGCACGGCGGATTGTGTTAACTGACAGTGGTTTCTGGAAGTATTCCTGGGCCCATTTAGTAGTGTCATTGACACAATCATGCCGATGAGTGATGCAGTGTCGTCTGAGGGCCCGAAGACCACGGGCATCCAATAAAGGTCTTCGGCCTTGTCCCTTACGCACAGAGATATCTCCAGTTTCTCTGAATCTTTTGATGATGTTATGCACTGTAGATGATAAGAGTTGCAAAGCCTTTGCAATTTGACGTTGAGGAACATTGTTTTTGTAGTATTCCACAATCTTTTTACGCACTCTTTCACAGATTGGAGAGTCTCTGCCCATCTTTACTTCTGAGAGATTCTGCCTCTCTATGCCATCCATTTTATAGCTAATCATGTTACTAGATGTTCTCCCAGCTGAATCTTTTTGGACTTTCTTGCTTTTTCAGCCATTTGTTGCCCCCATGCCAACGTTTTTTGGGACCTGTAGTGGATGAAGGTGTACAATTTCCCAGTTTCAACATTTGTTATGTTATCTATGTTCTGCTGTGAATAAAATATTGGCTCATGTGATTTGGAAGTCCTTTGGTTTTTATTTTGTTCAATTTTAAAGAACGTCCCAACTTTTCCGGAATTCAGGTTGTATTTTCTTTTTTCAAATTTTAAGTAAGATTTGACAAAACAAATATTTAAGATTAATTTTTAGGGGTTTTATTAGCGTTATAAATGATTTAGGTCCTTTCATTACAGATGGTAAAGTTAAAATACACATTAGAATAAATTAATAAATAAAGGGTGTGAAACATCCTTTATTTGTTAGTTTATCTGTGAAACAGACTGAACAACTCATTGCCTACATTTTAAACTTGACCTCACAGCTGGCTACAAAAAAAACATAAGAAACACATTTTAAATACATTAATTATGGTAAAAGTAGAACATTCAAAGTTTATCATCTCGTCCACATCTGCCTCCCATCACCAGACCTGCAGCCTCTCATCGAGCATCCACACTGCTTCGCCTCAGTCTACAGCCCTTCACCTCCTCAGCGCTGCTCCTCAGGCCTGAAACCTGTCTGATTCAGGTGTTCTGTTCTGCATTTCACTCTTTATTTGCTCAGATTAATTTTGCACACTCAGGACTCTCTGCTCAGTTCAACTATGGTTCCCCCACTGCTCTGAACACTCCCCCACTCTGACCTAGCTCAAATCTCACCCATGACCTGTTCAGCCCTGCAGTAATTATTATTTTTTTATCTAACTACAGTCCCCTATATATTTATTTATCAATCATATCAATCTAGCTAGCTTTGGCTCATATTATAGCAGCCTTCATGTAAAAATGTGTGTACATAATGTGTTGCTCGGCAACCTGGCATCCAGCAATACTTGTTTTACATTAATTTCTATGAGGTTAAAATGACATCCTCAGCGGTTCTAGATATAAGTGGTCATTTTTTTCCTTTTATCTCACACACCCCAAAATTCACTATTTGATCAATGAGCCCATTTTAGGGAAAGTCATGAAATAGGAAATGATGGTGTCTATTGTAACAGGGTTATATGATTTTTAAAAACATGTTCAAGTGTTAAGAGAGGACCCAAAGTGCAGGACTCGAAGACAGAACTGAACTCAAAACTCAGCTTTATTGCTGGTAAAAGGTGAACAAAACAAGACAGATCATAACAAGGCTGGATGACTGACTAACTGACTGGATGACTGACTGACTGGATGACTGACTGACTGACTGACTGACGTTACACACACAAAGAGGGGTCAGGGGGATCACGATGAGGAACAAGGGCAGACTAAGACAATAAATACAAACACGTAACGAGAGGATGGGAAACAGATGGGAACACAGCAGGAACAAATCAGAGGTAACGAGACAGAGGAAGCAAAACTGAACATAACATACACAAGACACAGGTTACCAAAATTAAACAGGAAGTAACAGAACCTGGGACAGAAACGCAGACTTGACACTAAGGCAAAAGGTAAAAAAACAAGAGATAGACTGGGGAGACAGAGCACAGAACAGACAGACACTGGGACGTGAAAGGGAAAGAAAACGCAGAGGCAAGACCAACACACGAGGATGGGGAACCAAACTAAGAAAACCATACAACTCAAAACCTGAGGATACAAAACTAAAGATACTCTAAACTTAGGACAAGGCATAACAACTCAAAACACTGGGTCAAAAGACCCAGGACCATTACCATGATTAAGGAAGAGGTAAGCAGTGAGGAGGCTGGACTAGCTCAACTACTATTAGTTACCCATTTACTACATAGAAAGAGAATGAAATTTTAACTAACTTGTAAAGCTGGGAGGCAGACCTGTTGCTGAGGTGCTAGAAGAATGCTGGCAGGAAGTGACTTCAGATTTTCACAGCAGTCATAGTCTACTTTAAGCTTTGAACTTCATAAAAATCTCATAATGCTAAAAAATAGATTTTAATGATATGGGACTCTTAAAGCTGAAAATCTATAATTCAGTCACATTATGATTGTTTGAATAAAATCTTGTTGTGGTGTACAGAGGCAAAATTAGAAAACTTGTCTCATTGTCCAAATACTTATGGACCTAACTGTATATTGGATAGCATATTCAGTATCTACACACAAGGTTTTTCTTATGCTGTAAGAGTTCACATCAACACTCTGACCTTTCTGGAGTTAATCCAGTGAGATTGAAGTAATGAATGATGCTGCGGGCTCAGATGATTGTATTTTTGCATATTGTATCAGAATGAATTTTATTTTAATGCAGCTCTGTGATTCAGGGATTGTCCCCGTGTCCCAGTGAAGTCATTATGGGTGTTGTTTTCGTGTTTCATGAGTAGTGCCATCACTATAGCAGCTGCAGGATTTGTGTGTAGATGACATCACCATGACAATCCGACTGTCTGCTCTTTAGTGAACAAGGGAGTGATCAGATTTATTCATTAATGATATTGGTCAGTATTGGCTGATTAAAGATATTATGGTATCAGCATTATGTTTTGTCCCGCATTAACCAGAATGAAAACAATTTTCATTTCTAACATAATGCAGAATATATGTAGCGGAGTAGCCATCATATGACTTTGGTGTTGATGGTCTTCATGTTAAGTTGCTTACTAATTTGTGGAATACATTGGTAAAAATGTATAAATGTATGTAGTATACACTATCAGCCACAACATTAAAACCACAAACTGGTGAAGTGCAGTGTTCTTTTGACAAAATCTGGATCTTGGTATTTATGTGGATATTACTTTCAGGCCTGTCTGAATACCATTTGTTGGGCTTCAGAGCTTTGATAGTAAAAACAAGAGATAAATCAAAATATTTTGGGGGGGACAACAATAACTCATGTC
The DNA here is from genome assembly GCA_015108495.1 of Heterochromis multidens. Taxonomy (NCBI): domain Eukaryota; kingdom Metazoa; phylum Chordata; class Actinopteri; order Cichliformes; family Cichlidae; genus Heterochromis; species Heterochromis multidens. The sequence continues at coordinate 16,744 of VUQS01028176.1, read as the reverse complement.
TGATGCAACAAAATCACCAAGCATAAGAGTTAAAAAAAACAATGGCTTTGCTGTGTTTGGCTGTATTTACATTCAAAATGATCACTCAGACAGAAAGTTTGAAGGAGACAGAATTTTTTTTTCTCTCACAGTGTGTACCAGTGTTATATGTTATCTGTCATTCTCTGAGGCCTCGCTGCTCACTTACCAAAGGGGTGGGGGGAGCACGGTTCTTGTACCATCAGCAGAATGTCATCAGCAGATGTCATTGCTAAGCAGTAGGAAACTGTACATAGAAAACAAAAACATCTGCTAAAGTTAGCAACAGTGAGATGACCTCAAGCGTGATAGTCTCTGCTGTAAGTGAGAAGGATGTCAAGTGGACAAGGTGACTTAGTATCTATTTCAAAAATGTAAAAAAAAAAAAAACAAAAAACTAAGTCTCAGAATTGAAAACAAAATACTAACCCAGTGAAAGAGTATTATAAAACGTGTGTACCTTTCACCTAAACAGTTGCAGACCGCAGGGACCAGCCAAAACCACAAAAAACTTAACATGAGCATCTCAACAGCATTAAAAAGAACCCAAGCTGTTGACCAATCCTCTTAACTCTGAGTCTCCACCAAGCACCCTAGAAATGCCCAAAGAATCAGCTGCCAACATGCCCTTTGAAGACACCACAGGATGCCCAAAAGGGTCCCGTGTTCATGCCCTGACTGATCAGAGGTGTTATGACAGGATATAGGACACTTGCACAGTATCAGGGAGGTGGTTTAAATGTTATAGCTAATTTTTGTATGTCCCTAAAATACTATTAGTGATTAGTAGAATTTATACTCTGACTGGTTTATACTCACATGTTCAGGATTCACTGGTATAAGTTTGCATACTGTCAAGAATATGGGATCAAACATAGAAAAGTTAAAGCTTAATTTGCCTTGCAAACACCATTTTATTTTTTAACATAGTTATAATAGTTTTTGCTCAAAATTGTTGTATATAATTATCAAGTTTAATGAGTTTTACATGCTTTTTCTCTCTTCATTAGTAGAAAAGGTTTTGTTTTGTTTCACCAAGCTTTTTTTTTTATTCACACACAAAAATGGTTAGAATAGGTACATGGAGACACACAGTTAAATGTTGAATGAGTCACTTGCATTATACTGCTTAGTGTACAGTATGAGGGGACTGCTGGAAAACGTTTTGAACAATTTTGCAATTATAATTTAGTGCATGTTCTATAGTAATGTTTTGCATTAGAGTAGGATTTCTATATGACTTTATGCTCCCAGTGCAGTTGTGAGTGGTGTATGTTTTAATAACTATGGGCAGTGATGTTGGGGTGCTCTGGTTATAATTAAAAAAATAATGAATATAGTTGCCACGGAGATTGTGAGATATTTAATTGATACATAGGATCTCAGTCAGGCATAAGTAGAACGGGCTGGCTTTATTTCTGTTATGGGTCCAATCAAGGAGTCTGTTGGCCACTGTTAGAGGAACAGCCGCAGGAAAGGAGAAACTCAGCAAGACTCTGTGACTGCAGTATACTGACAGAATACAGAAAACATACAGAGCCAAGATTCAATTTATCAGGAAAGGATTTTTCTATTCAAACCATAACAAAAAACAACCACGCCAAGAGTCTGGAAACCTGGTCAAAAGGAACAAAAACACAGAGGGAAGACTAGCAGCTTTGTCTCAACATACCCTTAAACAGGGAGTCCATCCAGTTGCAACTGAGAACAAGAGGGAAGAGATGAGAAGACGAGTGAGGTGGGAGAGAAGAAGAAAAGAGAACAGAGGAGAGAAGAAAAGAGAGGTACAAAGGGGCATGTAATAGCCACAATGAGACAACAGTGGTAAAACACTAAAAAACACAACAGAGCAGAATATGTAAACATGCAGTTGGCAGGAGGTGCTCTAACATAAACAGTGACATGGCTCGCAGATTGATTCCTTTTGTTGCATTTGCCACCTGCTTCACCCTTGATAGCTTTATGCATGCTACTTACCTCACCCTGAGGTTCCATGTTATTTCTATGCAGACATCTCATTGAAATTAGTGGCAAGTGTAGGACAAGGAACTTGATCAAATGAGGGGATGGACAGTGGGGCAAATAAAACACTGTCTGCCTCAAAGAAAAAAAAGAAGCATGCTATAGTTTTAATACTGTTTTAAAATCTTTTTCTTGAATCTGGTAGAGGTGTTCTTTTTCAGGACTCCTTTTCTTAATGCTACTTGATTGTTTCCTAATATAAAGTAATTTGTTCTACTGCACAATATGTGTAGGTCCACAGGCAAAGGGCACATGCAGTGGTGTTAACTGAGGAGACTCAATGGACATAACTTATTTGCAATGTATTTGCTTGTTTTTTTATATTCCAATCCAGGCACCAAAAATATAAAAGTCCAATCAAAAGTTCACTTCTCCAACATTCATCATTATCCCCTCTTGCACCTGGTCCAGCTTATTAGTTGTTTTTAAGAGTTTGCCTTGGCTTTAACGTTTACGAATGGCTTGTCTTGGTCAAAGGAGTGAAACTGTAGCAAGATTAATCCCAGTATTATCATGTTTTAACTTCACCCCCTGCTCTTGGATTAAAACCTCCAGAGTGTGTAACGAGACTTATTTTAAAGAGCTTAGTAGTTTGTCTTGGCTGAAATACAAGAATATCTCTAAGCAGTGTTTTCTGATATATTATTATACATAAAAAGTTACCAATCATTTTATTTTATAACAATACATGCATGTACATGTAAAACAGATAATTTAGTTATTTGGTTTGATTCCAACTCAAACATATCGAAATCAATTTTCGATACATATCCTGCTTGGTAAGTAAGTCTACTTTTAGCTACTTTTATGAAACACAAATTCCAATACAATGCAAATAGTCTATACACTATTTCTTTTCATTTATCTGCAATAGGTTGTAGATAAAAGGGGGAGCCAGGAGGCGTATGGAGAATAGACCAATAAATGAATGATTAAATAGATAATAAATAAAATGAAAATGAGTTGTACAGCTATTACTGAGTTTGATTTTAGTCCCTTTTCTGAGTTGCTTCTAGTCCTCTTATAGGAGGAAGCTGACCCAAAGGTTTGATCGCTATGAGACTGCTGCCAGACACTGAAGAGGGGACCAGTTTTTTAGGGACTGACAGACATGTGATCTTGGTTGTGTTTAAGGGTTTCCAATAACTAGAACCAGAAAGGTTCAGTTGGAGTCTCCCTTGCCCCCTTAGCCACCCCGGGCATCCCGCAGCCTCCCCACTCCCATCCCACTCTACATCCTTCAGGTATGAAAAGGTGATGGAAGCAGTGAAAGAAGAGAACCATCAAAAAGAAGATGATGTTGTTAATAATAACAACTCCCTTAAAGTAAACCTAACCCTAGAGAAAAGGAATAACAAAACAGCAAAAAAAACCAAAACACCTCAACTATAGCAATAATAATAATATTATTATTATTAATAATAATAATTATTATTAATAATAATAATAATAATAAACAAAAGAGGAAGAAGACGGGTGTGGGAGGAGTTCGGTGAGGCTATTGAACAAGATTTTTGGTCTTCTTCGAAGCAATTCTGGCAAACCATCAGGCGACTCAGGAGGGGAAAGCAGTGCTCTACTCACATGGTGTATAGTGGGGGTGGAGTGCTGCTGACCTCAACTAAGGATATAGTCAGGCAGTGAAAGGAATACTTTGAGGACCTCCTTAATCCCACTGACACGCCTTCTGTAGAAGAAGAGTCTGGGGACCAGGGGGACGACTCACCCATCACTGGGGATGGATGGAGGACTTTAGTTATCTTGGGGTCTTGTTCATGAGTGAGGGGAGAGGGGAGTGAGAGATTCACAGATGTATCAGGGCCACGTCTGCAGTGATGCAGACGCTGTACCAGTCCATCGTGGTGAAGTGAGAGCTGAGCGTAAAAGCGAAGCTCTCAGTTTACCGGTCGATCTACATCCCTACCCTCACCTATGGTCACGAGCTTTGGCTAGTGACCGAAAGAACGAGATCGCAGGTACAAGCAGCAGAAATGAGGTTTAAATGGATGGATGGATGGAAGAAGACAATTTATATATTAAAAACTGTTATAATATGGTGAACAAACCATATGATAACCATGGGCGATGATAAATTAAATAAATGATTAAAATATTGAATTTGTGGTGTGTGGGCTACCACATCCTAGGTATTTTTGTGTAATGGAAGAATGGCAGATTTATTCTAGTTAACAAAGTATTCTGAGATTTGTGAAACGTATTCAATAAGTTTTTTTTTTTAAACTAGAGTAGCGCTGCACAAACCAAGCTCTTTCCATCTCGCTCACCCTTTCGAAACACATTTAAATTGCTCTCATCTGGTAATAGTTAATTCCCCATTAAACATAGATTTCAGTATATATTTTTGTATAAAAACATTGGTAGTTCTGTGAAATGATCTTTTTAAGCTTTTATGTTCAGAAACGTTAAGCAACAGTGGGTTGTGTGCATCACTTTTGCCTTCTGGCTCAGTCTGAACAAATCGTAGTTTATATTTGATGAAAACATATGTTTATATATAACTGTTTTACAGAAAGTTTCAGGATTATGATTCTATGATAATTATAGAAGCAAATGAATATGAATATTATCACTATCATTCTTGTGTCGGATGTTCCAAGAACACAGCTTCACGCTGCAGATTTTTAGTAAAAAAGCTAGACAAAAAAGGTATTTAACACTATAAAATTACTGGCTTAAAACACTACAGACAAAACATGACAACAAATGTAGCTGATTGGAGTTTGGCAGTTTTTAATTTGTGTAGAGAGGCTGCTTGTTCAGAAACATATCCTACAGGAAAATCTTGCCAGGTACAATGCAAGAGCACAAACATGTCATTAGCATTAATATGGAGCCTTTTCATGGCACATAATGGGCACATTATGAATCTAAAGGCTCTCTCAACCCCCACTGGTTCTGTAACTTGCTGCTTCTGCGTCAAACATGATTTGCATGATAGTATTGGCCCAACCGTCCTTCCACCTGTAGACAGGTGTGCACCTTATGTGTACCACCAGTGAAGACAAACTGAATGATCAGTGTTGTCATGCAGTACAAATGAGTGAATGTTGTATTTCAGAAGATGCAGCACACTCACATAGTAACAACTTGTCAAGCACATTAGTCCTATACCCTGCTTTATCTTGTATTTTAGTCTAGACAGGGTCGTGAGTCACAAAATGACCATCATGTTATGAACACACAAACAAGTAAACCAGAAATTTTGTTTACATTATGTTATTATAATATGCTTATCAGTCTACTAGATATATAATACTGAGAAAAAGTCTTAAGGCATTTTTAAATGTTTGCTTCCAAGATGCCAGACTGTCATATAATTTTTTAAAGTGGTCTTCATTTTTAAAAATAGTTCTTCAGGTATTCTAAAGGTTTTCAGAGTTTTTCAAATTTGGACATTGGTAGCTTTTTCACTTATTTTCAGTCCAGTCCTTGTACAAAAAAACATAATTTGTTCCCAAAGAGCTACTAGCTGAAAACTGAGCATATGTCAGCATGGTGTGCAGTGTGTCCTTAAAAAAATCTGAGGAAACTGGACAAGTGGAGGAACAACAAAAGAAGAACTCTCTATAGCAGATGAACAGTATCTGAAAGTCACGTCCTTAAGAAAGAGGAAAATAATCGAACAAAGACATGACACAGGACCTGAGAGATACATCTGGCCCTAAAGTTGATTCATCTACTGTTCACTGAAGACTTATCAGAAATGGTCTCACTGGAAGGGTTCCCTTCTGAGGAGGTAAGGAAAGAGGTACAACAGTGAGTGCATACAGCTATCTGTAAAACAGTGGAGGCTCTATCATGGTTTTGGGCTACATTTCAGCCAGTGGTGTTGGTGGTCTTGTCAAAATTGATGGAATTATGAACATAGAAAAGTACTGTCAGTTTTTGATCCACCATGCAGTATCATGTGGAAAGCACATTGGATTGGCAATGGCTTAATTGTTCAGAATGACAATGATCCCAAACACACTGACAAATGCAGTAAGAGCATACGTGGATAGAAAAAACACACAGTGGAACACTATCAGTCATGGATTGGCCTCCCCAGGATCATCTTGACAGAGAGCAGAACAAAAGGCAAAGAAGGGTTTTGGAATGTCTTTCACAAAGTGTGGAGAACTATTCCTGGAGATTAGAAAGGTGGTCATACCAAATATTGTCTTTCTAGCTTGTTAGAATTGTGCAAACTCTGGTTTTGCCTTATGTACTGCATTTTCATTTATGTTTGCAGATTTTTCAATACACCTATTTCCCATTTTCCTAGCAAAATATAAAGAAATGAAGGGCAGCTCAAGACACAGTACTGTATATAATATATGGACATCACCAAGTGTTTATGTGACAATGTCCACAAATGAGTGAGCAAGTGCAGCAGAGATGAGCATCATAGAATGGTGAAGTGCCTTCGCTCATCACCTCTTAAACATATTTTTAGCATGATTATAGTCAGATGTTTTCTGAGGAGTGGGCAGATGTTTGCTACTGCCGGTGCCCTGAGTATTGTGCTTTTGCTGTCGGTACATTGTACGGATTCTACTGGAATTATTTTGTGTATATCACAACTACAATCACCACTACTACTTATATTTTGTGTTTGCACAAAATTTCTAACACCATGTTACCTCCTTGTTTTAACAGTTTATTTACTCAATGTGTTGACAAAATCTGAAAGTAAGATGACAAGAAACACATTGCTTTTTGCAGAAGAACTGGAAAATATATCTGCTTGTATACATGTGTGTTAAATTTCAGAAAAACAAACATTTTCTGCGTGTGTGTATGTGTGTGTGTGTGTGTGTGTGTGTGTGTGTGTGTGTGTGTGTGTGTGTGTGTGTGTGTGTGTGTGTCTTCTGTGAGTC
>VUQS01028173.1:10003-21084 GCA_015108495.1 Heterochromis multidens | reverse complement strand
ATAAAATCTCCATCAGGGAATGGCTTGTTGTTTGTTGTGATTCTGTGTGAAATCACTATATAACTTTGTTGCTTTATTTTGAAAGCGACTACCGTATTTTCCGGACTACAAGGCGCACCTGAATATTAGCCGCACAAGCTAAAATTAGGGGAAAATCCTGTTTTGTTCATACATTAGCCGCACCTGACTAAAAGCCGCAGGTGCTTTAATGCGCTAATTCGTACGGCACTACTTTGCCTGGCGGACGGACATGTGACCAACATACCACTCTTTTCCTCCGATACTGTGTGTCTGATCACATGCCCTTCCGCCAGGCAAAGTAGTGCCGTACAACAGCGGAACAAACCAAAACAAATCCTCTTACGATATCACAAAAATCATGAAAAATCCATAGAAAAGCCGCACCGGACTATAAGCCGCAGGGTTCAAAGCTTGTGCAAAAAGTAGCGGCTTATAGTCCGAAAATTACGGTACCTTTAAAAATGCATTTAATGCCAAACAAAGTGGGATTTACAGTCACAAAAAAAAAAACATACAAGACTGGCAAAAACATTTTCTAAAAGAGCGGTTCAATAAGTGTGAATGGATTAGTGAGAAAATATCAACAACAGAAAGAAAAAACAATGCTTTTAACAGGAACCTATTATTGAGATACTGCTGTGGATACCTCCCCCAAAACTATGCCACCAAGAATTCATTTCCCATTTCCCAAAAAGCTCCATGTGTAATTTATTTATTTATTTTTGCTTAATGTCCTTACCTGACCAGCAGGCCCGTGTGAAGGGCTCGCTGTCTGAGTGGGAGCCTGTGGTGGAACCTCTTCTCCTGTCGGACCTGCATTCGCAGGTCTCTCATGTGTCACACCAGGTGGCTGCAAATGTGCACTGGAGCCATCTGCTGGTGGGAAAAGCTAAGAGATACCAATTTGCAAATTAATCAGTTGTCAGTTTTAGATGAATGCAAATCAAATGGGGGAGGGAAAAAAAGACATAAGACAGTCATGCAGATTGCTCTATCAAAGCATTACAATAAATCAAGATTTTCAGGTCATGTCCACTACAAGAGGACTCACCTCCATATTCTGGGACCCGTCCTTCACTCTTGGTGACTGCAGAACGGACATGACAGATTATCAGGATTAAATACATGCAATTCTCCCTTTAGCCCCCCAAGGTATGCACCAATTGAGTACTCTAGGATTGAAGAAATTCCACACAAAAGAGGGGACGTTAAACATACAGTTTAACTCATACCGTAGTAACAACAGATAGGACAGTAAAATCCCACAACCAGACATTAATAGAGTGGAAAATAATTTAAACAGGTGATCTGAGCAGGTAGTTGTGTTTTATTGTCTACGTCTGTCACGTTGAATTTTGAGTGACAAGGTGCTGAACAACCCGCTCCTCATTTGCATAAAGTTGAAGTCAATATTATGTTATGCAAATAACAGGCATCTGGCGCACTCAGCACGACTGTAAAATCTCAAAAAGCTTTTTAACCAACCATCGTTGATCTAAAATGAAGACACACTGTAAGAGTGGCTTACTTCTTGGGCTATATTTGTAATATAAGAGAACATTTTCAACAAGTTGGCCCAATCAGGTGCTCAGTGTTTCAAGTTGTAGGAGGCCATAAGAAAACACCTATCAATTATTTATCGTGATAATGTCGTCCAATGATGGGAAGGGGTGAAATTCCTTGAATCCAAAAATGCCCCTGTGGACACGTGCCATTCAGCTTGAATTGTAACATGCCAAATGTTATAATTGTTCCAGTTTTATTTTTAAACGTGGCATTTTCTGCATAAAAATCACTATTCACTAATTATATTAAAGGAAACGTGAAACCCAAAGCAAACTATAATTCTATAGACTAATTGCATCTTTAGTTGCTGCAAAGTTGGAGCAATATGGAACTTAAAATAAGAAAACCCATGAAGTTCCTAGGTAAGGCAAAGTTTTGAAATCTGGTGTTTGAGCCATTTCACTTGACTAACCTAAACATGAATTAAAGTGACAATGAGTAGACTCAACAGTACTACACTCCTGCTTGGCTAAACATATGCTCAAACCAACAATAGAGCAGCACCATCTGCTGACCAAAGGGTGCTGTGCACTGAGAAATCACAGCATAGCAGCCTTATAAAGTAAACTGAACTATCAGTTGGTGCAGGCATGCAGGGTCTTACCCGCAGAGCTGCTACAGCAGCTTTGCCCTCCTCGCTCTCCTCATCCAGCTCATCATCGCTCCACTCCCAGCCGCCATCCTCTGTTTTATGGAGACGGCCGCTTGAGCCAGGCACACGACGCACCTACACAGTGCAGTGAAGAGAAGCAACAGTGACTCATTCGTCATCTCTAATCCTTTGCAGGAATTTCCCAGCAAACATTAGGCAGAACGTTGGGAAACTGGGACACACCCTGGACAAGACAGCACACCTTGCCTTGATAGAGCAACATACATAAATACTGACTCTTTAGTTCATGTGCATTCAGTGCTTGAGTAACTGATGTACCTTTTTAGAGCGCTCTGTTATTGTTGGACCCTTCTGTAGGAGCTTCTCATGTAAGAACTCATTGTTCTGGAACACAAAGGCAAGCATTTCTTACAGTATCTATAAATACTCTCTTTGAAACCTGCAGCAATTTTTTAGCTTATTTTTATATCAGTGATGCATGGCTCACCTTGGCTTTTGTGAAGAATTTGTGCTTCAGCAACTCGGCAGCAGTTGGCCTAAATAGGAAAGAAACACAAGGCTCTTCATTATATTCATTATGCAACAGGGGAATCTAATAATAAGAAAAATTAGCACAAATTGGACCTGGCATTTTGCTCAAAAAAAAAAAAAAAAGCAGAGTAACCAACCTTTTTTCAGGATCTTTCTGTAAACACAGAGAGATCATCTTCCTGAAAGATTTGCCATACTTCTTCACCACTTCCTTATCAGTAATACCCGTCTCCAGACAGGGAGGGTCATTCTGTAAAGTCAGCATCAGCACCTATAGACATGCAGAGATCAACCTCAGCTGGTAAACAGACTAAAAACTGAAGATCTCTTTAAAAAGGATGCGTTAAGGAGTCTAGGCTGACAGAAACAAATACACTTCTGAAGTTTTCACAGAATCAAACTTCTCCACACTATAAACAGTGTGAGCTTTGAGCTTGTTTTGATCACATAAAACCTGTGCACATAGTTACCTTCATTGGTGGGTATTTGTGATATGGTGCTGCCCCAGTGGCCAGTTCAATAGCAGTTATCCCAAAACTCCAGATGTCGGCTTTGAAGTCATAACCACGGACCTGCAGATTGAAAACAGAGCTGTATGAACAAAGCACTCAAGTTATCCTTTCATACCTAAGCTTGAAGCACTACTGAGAGAAACTGGAGAGGGAAAAGTATAAGCAAGCAAGCAAGCCTTATACCTGCTCCATGACTTCTGGGGCCATCCAACATGGCGTCCCCACAAACGTCTTCCGAACTTTGTTCCTCGTCATGTCTCCACCTGTTGCTAGAAAGGCACTCACACCAAAGTCTGGTGTTGTGAGTGTATGAAACAGAACAAATAAGAGATGGTCAAAAACTGTCTGGAATGCCACAAACCACAGTAAATGAAGAAAAAACAGAAACACTGTACCAGCTATCTGCACAGAGCCATCCTCCCCGAGAAGAATGTTTCCAGCCTTTAGATCCCTGTGCATGAAGCAAAGGAGGATTAAATCACAGTGTACAAGTCAGTGACTGCACTCCAACACAGGTGTGGCTCTGCTCCAGGAATGAACACATACCCAAATGAACAATACTACAAATATTTTACTATTCCACAGAAACATGATAAAGCTGCACCTTTGATCAGTTTCATTTTAATACACCCGATTTCTGTTTGTATACTTTACACTGAGTGAAAATATGCACAAACAGCTGGAGTGGACCAACCTCAACCCAACCTCTCTCAGCTGCCATTTTTTTTGACTACTCACACTAAAGATGAAATACTTTCATTCACTCTTAAAATGTCAACAAATGAAATGTCTGCTCCATTAGATTTATGTAATTAAATACGTAATCACATAATGGATCACTGGAAATTCTCCCTTGAACTAATAATTTTTTTTTAAAAGAATGTGACCAAAGACAGTCTTTTTCTTTTTTGTGAATGGGATTTGTCATACAACCAGGCACAGAGGATATAGAGAGGCCATTCTTTTCACTGGTGATCCACGGTGTTCCTGGGAGAAACTTTTATGTAAAACAAACCCCTCAATTATGCAGCTTCACAGTATTAAATATTGAAGGAGTGAGGTCTAGTTCAAGCCACACACTCATATGCAGAGATGAAAGGCCCAGTGCATGACTGAGCTGGGACAGCAGTGTATGATGGGACATGTGAGCCACTGGGAGTGTAAACGCTGTGTACAGTAATAACAAGGAGCTGCTGGGTGATAAATCAGCACATCTCACCGATGAATCTGCCCGTTTTTGTGGAGGTACTCGAGCCCCTCCAAGACTTCCTTCAGGATGGTGGCGATGCAGGCCTCGTCCAACACACCGGTCTTGTGCTCACCACGAGAGATGGTGTGCTTGATGATGTCCAGCACTGAGCCTGAGAGAGAGAGAGGCAGAGGTTTGTCACAAGACATGCTCGCAGCACATGGAGAGAGTTTCCAACATGGCAGTTGGTTAAAAGAACACTCAGTGGAATTCAACTGAAGGCTTGTACTGTAAACAAAACCCGCAGCTGTGCCCTGCTCCCAAACCAAACAAAATGCAACCTGCCAGAACCCTGCAGAGTACAGCGGCAACATGCATAACAACCAGTGGAATAAAGTAATGACATCAAGTAATACCAAATCTGTTGCCACTTGATGGAATAGATGTGCAAACATTTACATATACAAAGATAACAGTGGCAGAAACTGTAGACAGTAAATTCTCCGATAACATAGTGCAATATGAAGTTATGAACTTTTATAAAAGGAAGGTGTAGCCTCGATGGGGAAAACATCAATCAGTCAGTTAAAGCCGGTTTTAGACTCCACGCAGAAACACACATTTTAGAAAACAATCTTATGAACAAAAGAAGACTGAAAGCGAGTTTGGACACAGACTTACTCACCATACTATCAACACCGTGTGGTATAACATAGCTACAATCTTCCTAAATGATAAATGATGGAGCATGTCTGCAAAAAAGATGCAGGATGCATTAAGGTTTAAACAGTTAGTAAAACAGGGACTGTGGGGGGAAGTTAAATCAGTTAATTGCAATAATCCCAACTACTTAACTATTTTATAAGTAATTGATCGTGGATATATCATGAGTACTAGGTGTGTGCTCACTGAAATCATAGTGAAATTAAAGAAGCCCATATATACAGCTCAACAACTGGTTTTCTGGGGAGTTAAGCCAGACATTCATTCTAAGTTCAAACTTTTTTTTATTAGCAATAAAAGACAAGTTAGCCAACAGCAGGTCAAATTAGAAAGAGGTTTTATCAACATAAGAGCACTTACCACCACTGAGCAGCTTCATCACCAGCCACAGCTCATCCTTCACCACAAAGGAGGTATAATAAGACACAATGTTTGGATGGTGGCACTGACTCATAGCCTGAATCTCTTTCTGCACACAGAGGAAAAATGTGGGATAAAAGGTCACCCGGGGAGCATTAACTGTGGCCTACCAAGCAAAGCACCAACTAAATCTTTATGTTGAACTTTTAAAGACAAACTCAATCTCAGTCATAGGATTTGATCTTTTTGAATATTTAATAAGAGCTGACTCCAAGTGTGGCTTAAATGCAACAGCTTATTCTGTACTCTACCATTTCCTCAAAGACAGAAACTCCCTGTTAAAAAAGCTAAACCTTAAACTACACATACACACTGCTTCTAACAAGAGACAATGGAGTAACCTGTGTTACATTATGACAAAGCCACCAAACAAAGATAATTTTTCACTTAGAATATGGAGATAGGAGGATTCAGGACCTTGGCATTATATAACAACTGAGTAGGAAGTTCTTGAAGATAGTGAAATGAAATGAAATATTTACAGCAGAGAGCATACATTGCAATTACAGACCTTAAGAAGAAATAATCAGTTGGGGATAAGAGGGAAAAGACTGTGGCAGAGCCAAGTGATCTCTGATGTTCTACTCCAACATCTCATGATTATAATCTTTATTCAAGTTCAACAAAATAAATGCTCTAAAATACTTTAAAGTGGTTGACAAAGGTCCTTAGATGTATAATGTGTGACAGATCTGGCTGATAGAAATTTTACAGTGTATTTAAGATCCTGGATGAATTCATACTTTCAGGGAAGTGATTAATGCAAAGAGCACAACTGCTAAATGGCAATAATGGCTTTTACTGGAGTTTACACCATTGTAATTAAGTATATTGACTTATGAGGTATTCAACTCACTGGATTAAACTAAAGCTGCCATTCACTAGTTATTTTTGTCTATTAATGCTTTCTCAAAGGACTTTAAAAGGCTATTTATGTATAAAAAGCTTATTTTAATACATAGTTACATATTGTTATCCATTTTTCACACCCTCTTGTCAGCCAACTGCTTGGTGAATCTCTCAAAAACACTTTTTTTTGGTAATCCAGTGGGTGAGAAAAGTGTATGATAGTAAAAAACAAAGGAAAAAACTGCATGTATATAACAAAACCATGCAAAACTTTACTCTTAATGCTTGTTTTTCATAGTTGGCGAATTTCTTAAACTAACAAAATCATGTTAAACATCATGTCATCGGGAAAGTGCATTGCAATTGTAATGAGATCTGCAACAGAGCAATAAACTAAACTAACTCCAGTCTCATCTGAGTGTTTGCATCAACATTCAAACGTGAAACAATGTGAAGAAAGCACAACATTTAAGTGCATACTACAGAAAAACACTGTTGCACAGGAACATGTTATTTATCCACACTTAGTTTGTCTTAATGTTTTTTTTTAACCAAACTCATTTAATAGCCATTTCTGTATGAAGTGACTGATCTGGCCTTGATCAGACACCACTCCCAGCAAAACACAAACACGAGTTTCTGGACTAGTTTTTGCTGCAGTTTCTTACCAGAAGCTCATCCATGCTAGTCTGACACTTTTCCAGGTTGATGCGTTTGATGGCCACCTTCTCCTTTCTCGGCTTGCAGTAAGCTGCCTGGACAACCGCAGTGGCTCCACTTCCTGAGGAGCGCAATAACAAAATAGTTAAGCTATCGCACTGTGGGGAAGTCTCTGACTCTCAGTCAGAATATGACAGTTGTACTGGGTCTTATGAGTACAGAGTAAACAAGTTTCTCACACTGGAGACTATTGTGTCTCTGTAGACTTTAGTCTTTGCTGCTCCCAGCCAAAGGTAGCAGACATGAAAAAGCACTTGTGTCTTTGGACCATTCACCGCACACTTTTTTGGAAACTTGAAATCATTTCCTTATTTATACTTAATTTACACTGTAAATATGGTTCTTATTCGAGACCTGAGTGCGAATTCCGTTTCACCTCATGTGAATACAGGCGCTGGAATGGCCATTAAAAAAAAAAAAAAACCCTGAATGAAGTCATGAACTGTAACAAGCAACATCAACCCAAATTCAACAACGTTATGAAAATGCGCGCAAGTCTTTTGTTCGCAGTCACCAGTCAGTCACCAGTCAGTCACCTGAACTTGTGTAAAGTATGAATGGTTCACTACATGCCATATCACACCTTTGGCAAAAGAGCACCACCCACCCTAACGACGGATCTGGACGCACTCAAAGCTAAACTGCTTTAGCTAGCCGTTTAGCTTGGTGCCGGATGGTAAGGATGCGGTCTTACTTTAGCTCTCCTGCTAGCAGAGGACAGTTAATCAGTTTGGCTTCGCCACGGGAAAACTTCTGAGCTGCTAGCGTTACTGTAATGTAGCTACGGGTCGTAACTGGACTTCTGCTAGCTGCAGACATGCAATGCTAGTTGGCTAATAGCAGCTGACAGCCGACAACGGTGTAAAGCCAGGGGAGGCTACAGTGCTAACATTAGCAAGCTAAGCTTCTCACCTATCACCTCATTGAGTTCATAGTCATCTTTGTTGATGGACCAGGACTGAGAGGACTGGTCGTCTGCCATGGTCGCGGTCTGAACAGTGTAAACACAGCTTCTGAATAAAAAAAAAGAGACGCCTGCTGGATGTTAGTTTTGTGATTACTCCATTCGGATCCGATGAAGCTGCTGTTGGTGCTGCTCCGCTGACAACTCCTGCTGCCGCTCCTGTCAACACAACTTTACGCGCGACTGACGAATGGCGTGACGTACGCAGCAGGAGGAGGGACGAAGAAACCGCCATCTTGAGTGTGGCAAGTTATAAAAACTTTAAAGGCGCTGAGGTAAACGACAGCAATAAGCTTTGGTTTTCGTGACATAATTAGAAGTTAAAGTGTTTTAGTGTTCATACGGAGATTTCACTTTCTTTTTCTTTTTCTTTACCCGCAGGTTTAAATTTGTTTTCAGTACGGACAGCAGAGGGCGCTAATAAGTGGAGCGTATATGGGCCTCGCGTGTTTCTCTGGAAATGAACAGGTGGAATTAATTATACTGAAGATGGCTCACTTCTGTTGGTTTTTTGGTTTTAAAGAATCCTCTTTAGTTGGATTTACTGAACAAATACGTTTAGTCATTTGGGTTATTTCAATAAAATACTCCAAAAAAAAAAAAAAAGTTTTTTTGAATTTGCTTAAAAAAGTAGTTCCATCCAACTGTGTTAAGTAACTCCTAAGAAACCGACTGTGTTTTACTCTAAAATTTTGAACTGACTCAACAAAAAGCCATTGAGTTAACCTGCCAAAACACAGTAATAACACAAATGACTCAAGTCAACTTAAACTGTTTCTTAGGATCTACTTAACACAGGTGGGTTGAGCCACTTGACATAACTTATTTAAGTAAATCCAAAAAAAACTTTTTTTTTTTGAGTGTAGGATACACTGGACCATCCTCGGAGAGGAGATCATCCCACCTCATAACTTATAGAGAAGTACTATTCTAGGGTTAATGCCGTTTCCATGTCTATAACCTGCTATGTTTTGAATTTTCAATTTTAATGTTCACTATAGTTCAGTTTGCATTAGTAGCCTAATGTCTGTTATTGTATTGCCAGCCTTATAGGATTATCATGATTTCTTTAACTTCAAGGTCACAGAAATCCTAAACAGGGAAGAGGAAATGAGTTATTCTGGCTCATCTCTCCAGCAGGGAAATAATAAAAAATAAGAATTATTGTATTTTATAGGCTATATCTTTCTTTATAGGCCAACATCTGTAATCAAGTGAAATTCTTGACTGGTGGTTCTTTTTAATTGACCTGCATTGAAGAACACAGTAAGGGCACGCTGGGTTGAAGAAAGATGCATATTTTGTAGTCCATCTTCTGGATATTGTAGTTTGAACACAGCAGACATCCACTGTCACATTTGTTGTTAACGAGTCTAGTGTTAGTGCAGTCGGATTCTCCACGGACTGCGCTTCTCCTTTCCTAAGTCCTTATTAATTCTCCTTCACACCTTTCCTTGTCCTCATGACTTTTTCCACCAAGGTCAAGTCAAAGTGATTAGGAAAAAGATGTAGGAGGTGATTTTTGGACTATTCGACCGCACCCTGGTGATACTTTGGATATTTTAACGTGCTTTGACTTTTGCTGTGACATTAAGTCACATTCAAGAGGCATACTTTGTAAATACCGTGAGAGTAAATAATGATGTAGTGATTTGCAAAAAGCAAAGTTGCTCAATTGACAGCGATGGGTTATCTTTGTAAACTCATATATGTTAAATGTTGAGAAAAAGTACATAATGTTGGTCTAAAACTTAGTGGAATAAAGTTGAAGTAAAATACTTTAAATTAAGTGCAGTTCTTGAGTAGTTGTTTTAATTTAATGAACAATACTGAACCCTAAACATACTATAGACTGAGTATACGAGTTTATAAGACAACCTGTTTGAGGTCTAGGGCCAGTAATGTTTCGAGCTGTATTGAGAGGTTATAATTTGTACCATTCATATGTTAACACACTGTAGCCATAATGAGAGCCAGGTGCACAGTGTGCTGTGCTGCAGGTAAAACATTAGACAGCCATCTCTTTCTGAAGTTCTTGTGTCATTCCTTCTTTCTTACAAATCGTTTCCTGTCTGAATTCCTCCTCCTGACTATGTCCTCTGGTAATGTCAGGAATTGCATGGTCTGTCGGTAAAACAGCACCGTGTTGCATGGGGGTGTTTTGGAGAAAAGCAAAACTATGGATGGTATCAGTGGTATGTGAGGAAACAGCTGGGCCTGTTCTCACTTGTTTTGCAAGCAAAGAAACAGCCTGTATCACTGAAAGAAGCCTCACAATTTCTGCTTAGTTTTTTGGGGGGTTTTTTTGTTTTTTTGTCTGTGCCCGATTGTTGATTTTCATTATCTGATTAAAGTGGTTTTCTTGGTTAGTTTGATTTTGCTTGGTTTCACACTATGAACTTTATCTCCTATCTTTGATGCAATGATTAAAGTTTAATGCTGAGACAAAGAACACACTGTCTTGTCTTCTGCAGTGATAGATAGTTCGTGGTTTTCAGAAAACACCATAACATCATGTTTTATCACTACAAATGTAGGCACAGTTATGCTGCGTTTTTTTTGGGGGGGGGGGGTTCCCCTCCCTGCCTGTTTTCCTGACCCCGTAGATTTTGGAAGTGGTCATCCCTTGCCCAGAAGCTCTCCCCTCCTGATGCTGCATGAAAGCTCACTCGTCCTGATGCTGACAGTGCGCTGAGTTTAAGCCAGGCCTGAAAGGGAAGTGCTGAGAGCCACATGAGCCCCAGCACACCAGTGATTGCAGGGCTTTTATCTCTCCAAAAGAAAGCTGTGCATGAAAAGAAAAGGGGAAAACTTTATCTGCCCCATTCAGTGTAACCAATATGCTCAAAGTAGCTGTAAAACTAGGCTATATGTAGTGGCAATGAGCCAAATCTGCTATTCAGCCCCTTGGTGGAGTTTCAAAAGAGGAACAGGTGTCCATAAAAAAAAAAAAAAAAAAGAAAAACTGAAACT
>VUQS01028172.1:0-27135 GCA_015108495.1 Heterochromis multidens | reverse complement strand
ATATTTGGTGTGACCACCCTTTGCCTTCAAAACAGCATAAATTCTTCTAGGTACACTTGCGCACAATTTTTGAAGGAACTCGGCTGGTAGGTTCTTCCAAACATCTTGGAGAACTAACCACAGATCTTCTGTGGATGTAGGCTTCCTCACATCCTTCTGTCTCTTCATGTAATCCCAGACACACTCCATGATGTTGAGATCAGGGCTCTGTGGGGGCCATACCATCACTTCCAGGACTTCTTGTTCTTCTTTACGCTGAAGATAGTTCTTAATGACTTTGGCTGTATGTTTGGGGTCGTTGTCCTGCATTTTGTGAATTGATAGAAATAACCAATCATTATTTATATTTCTGAAAGCATTCTTTGTTTACAGCATTTTTTCACACCTGCCTAAAACTTTTGGACAGTACTTTAGACTGAAGGGAGACTGCTTTACATTCATCAAACTTGAACTTGAACTTTAATACCTTCGATGTACAGACTTGCATCACTGGAACGAGAAAAGGTTAGGCTTATATTTACTATTTATACAGTATACATATGAATAGAGTAATAAAGAATCATTTCAGAGGGTCATGGGAATCACAAGTGGAGTGCCTTCTTTTTGAATCAAGTTAAACAGTAGTACAGACTCATTACTCTCATTCACCATAAGATTTAGTAACATAATGCTTGTTGGGAGGTGTTTAGTGAGGCCGGATTGAGATGGTCTCTGGGCCGGTTCTGGGCCCCAGTATGTATTTTGCCCATGTGTGCTTTAACTCTTTTCCCCCATAAAGATGACATTTGATGACCTCTTCGGTACCTTTAATGATGATTTTTGACACCTCAGTATATATCAATAAAGACGTGGTTCTGGGTTTTTCCAAGGGTAGCTGCATAGGCAGAGACCACCCTCACTACTTCTAATGCACACCCAGTCATTTTGTTCTATAAGCAGGCCTAAAATTTGACAGAAACCGCTCCATTAATTAAAGAGCTTCAAGGGTTACTCCTAGTAGGCTTTCAAGGGGTAAAGAGTTAAAAGGTACCACTCAGGTCAGCTTTGTTATTTTTAATTCCTGTGCTGTTGAAAGATTAAAGCTTTCATTGTAGCTCATGTAACTGTATTAAACAGTGGCCTGACATATACTGTAGGTAACAGAAAGCTCAGGCTAAATCTTTCATACTTCTATTTCATATTTGAGCAGATACTGACACCTGGAAGGTGGTAGCTTCAGCTTAATGATTATTAAATCAGAATCAGAGCCCAACTTTTGTATATTGATCTCTTCATTTATACCATTTCTTCTTCCAATGTGCCGTGAACTGGAAAAACCTGCAAGTTCATATTTTATATTTGATTAACTTACACACTTTTGAAACACTTCTTTGCTATAAAGCCTACCTGTAGGCGTTCTGCAGCATTAAGCAGTCGTAATCCTTTGGCTGTGTCTCAAAGTGGGGAAAGAGGACATATTTTACACATAGTGCAGTAAATGACTCATTCAAAAACGGATGAGGTATTAAGTGATGATATGTTGTTTTAATGCTATTATTAGTATTTAACCACCCTCACATCCTCCTGTCTTGAGTGTTACAGATGCTGCAGCTCCAAACATTTTATTACAGGGACAGTCCAAGTGTACACAGGGTGGGTGTTGGCCAGCTTTACTGGCCATGCTCTGCTTAAGGTCTTATTCAGGTGAGCATGAATCTTTCATGAACCCAGTACTGAGTCTGCACATTGACAAGATTAAACCAAATGACATTATACTATATTTCACTTTACCCACAGTGTGCTGAATTGTGTAATTCATAATGTTAGCCTCATTCAGGACTGTTTTAGCCACTCAGTAAACATAGGAATGAAATTTATGCTTCACACTGGCTTTAACAGAGAAGACCTTACAGATGCAGCAGTAAGATTAGGAACTGTACATCCGGTAAACGTGCACTCTCTGCGATAAAGAGGGGTGTCCAGGTGTTTTTATTGCGAATAAACAGGGACTGTCTTCCATGCAGTGTATAAGAAGGTCAGAGACTCTGTCACTTTGAGCAGATACTAACAACTGGAAGTCAGAGATTTTCTTCTGGATGAATAAAGTCAGTCTAACCAGGCTTCATATTAGTTTAGCTGACTTATTTTAAGTGATGAATGGGTTCAATTAACAAATAATTTTTATTATACATATGTAAATATATATTTGATTATTTTTAATGCTTTTGAATCAATTATTTATTATATAATTTTTTTATTAGTTTTGATCGTAAATTTTATATCTTTGATACCCAAAGATATCAGATTTAATAGGCAGCAAATCCTCACATCTGAGAAGTTAGGACCTTAGACAGTATAAACGAAGGACATAACCACTGCAGTGTCACCCATTGGGTTTGGACTCTGCCTTTTGAAGACTCATCTTTACTGTTCTGGTTGTCTTCATGTTGTTTTTTTTGGAGCCAGAAGTGACCATATTTGGAAGAGAGCATGGAGTGCTGAGATATTAGCTGGCAAACTGAACACTAATATGCATATCAGCAAATCTGTGCTAAATAACAGACTAATAAAGTACTTGAATTTCATTCACCAACACTGAAGTACTAAGTTCTCGGATGGGCTATTATTATTTTCAATATTATTATTCTTTGTCATGTCACAAACATGATTGAGACAGCCAGTTCAGTGACTTAGGGACCCCCCACCCCATAAACATGACTGTAAAATTGCTTTTTAATGCAATAAAGTTGTGCATTTTAACATGGGAATCTATGGGGACTGACCTGCTTTTGAAGCCAGCATCAAGTGACTTCATTTGTCAGCCTTGGAGGTTGCCCCTTGGTTAGGACCAGCAAATGCTTGGCTTTCTTGCATAAAAAATGTTATAGCCGGTGGATGTCTAGACCAGGTCATTGTTTATGAATTCAAACATTAAAAATAAGCTATTAGAAAGCTAAATTGTGGTCAGAATATAGCAGATGGTTTTGAGATTGAATTCCTGCAAATGCTTTTCCTCTTTTGTTCTCCACATAGATTGTTTTACCTGAATGCAACCAAAGCCTGCTCAAACATGGTTGATCAGTAGAAAGCAAACTAAAAGTGAACTACAAGCTAAAAACCAGAAAGCTTCCAGTACCAACAATCTTGTTCTTTGCCTACATATTTTGCAGCATCATATGCAGGCATCTGCTTGTTTACACAGACGCAAAGCAGGTTACTTTAGTACTAAAAGTAACTAAAAATGTACTAGATTAAAACTCCATATGCTCCATAAGTATATGCAGAAAGTGATGAATCCTCTCTTGTCTAAACAGCCATTAATGTGTGAGACTAATTATAGTGTTTGAAGTGTTGAGTCTATTAACTTGCTGACAGATGTCATCCTCTATGATGGGTAGATCAAAAATATGAAGGCCTTTGCTATTATCATAATTTGCCCTGTCTTTTCATGTTTTGTGGATGCCAACAGTTATGTTGTCATGGAGATTGTGATGAAAATGCAATATTGTGCCTCTAGAAGGTTATCATTTTTATGCATCTGGTAGTGCAAAGAAAGACGTTTGGCAGTGAGTGCTAAAAACATTAATAACAAAACAGTAACAGTGATACAGCATCTCTGTGAACAGACTGCAGTCTGCAGTGATGGAACATTTTCTACTCAGTTAAGGGCAAAACAAGGTGGCTTCTTTTGTGACAGAGGACATTTCAGCAGAGTGCTATGGATTTGAAAAATAAATTTGAATAATCTAATTTCTTGCTCTTACTGAAGGAATCCACAAGTGGGTAAGATGAGAGAGGCATGTGCATTGGTTTCTGTCCTGCTGGATGAGATCTGACACAAGTTCCCTCTGAAGTTTGACTCACTGCAGCTCAGTAGAAACTGATAAAACCGCTGAGTGTATGTGTGCATGAAAGCGAGAGAGAGAGAGGGTGTGTGAGATGCTGGTCATTTCATTGCTGACTCATTTCACTTGATGCAGAAGACTGATTAACAACCCCAATGAATCTGTTGCCTAATAATGTAGTAACTACTCAGTACCTTCATGATATCTGTGTTATATAATCTGTTAAAGCATGACACCTGTTTTTTTGTTTTTTTGTTATAAGGCATCAGCTCTCCATTTACACATATTAATAAGTTAACACATGCTTAGTGGCCACATGCATTAGAGCTTCCTAATTGAAAGGACTGAACAGTCAATAAGATTCAGTCTTGAACTTAACTGGATCAATCTCAGGCTACTGCACTCTGGAGCAGGTTTTCTTCAAAGACCTCTCTACCGATATGGAAAAAAAATAGACAAGTGGTACATATTCATGCTCAGTATTTTTATATATATATATATATATATATATATATATATACATATATATATATTTAAGCTATGATTTACTCATGAAAGTGGCCCTTTTTGATTTTGTCTTACATAGGACATGCTATTTACACAGTAGGACTTGTAGACATTTACTTCTGGAGAGGTGGGATTTATTTCATCAGCCTACCCTGTCCCTGCTGGTGACAAGCACACCCATGCCATGTTGCTACCACCACCATGTTTTACTGTAGGGATAGTATTAGCCAGATGATGATCAGTATTTTGTGTTTGTCTGACATATATCTGACAAACACAAAACAGCTGAAGAGTTTAGTTTTGGACCCATAAGACCAGAGAATATGGGCGCCCCTGCTCACTCTCAACTGTCCTGTGATAGTAAAGGCTAAAAATGCTTAAAAAAAGAAGACCAGCAAATTTTTTCCTTGTGCCCTCAGAGTCTTTTAAAGATAGTTTGCCATGTTTTAAGTGGAAAGCCATGTTCTTTTATTCAGAATAGCTTCTCTTTAGCTAGTCAGCTATGAAAGCCTGAATGAAGAGGTGTGATGTGGTGAGATGCGCATCCTTCTGGCATGTTCTCCCATCTCTGCAGAGGGCATCTAATGCTTGATGACCATTGAGTTATTCTTCTTCTGTTACTCAGAAGAAGAAGAAATAAAAGTAAAAATAAATAGTAAATTCTAAATAGTAAAATTTACAGAATGAAACACAACGGTCAAAGCTAAAATAGCATCAAATATCTTTAAGATATCATTGATATGATGCTGTATGATGATGTATAACACCGTATTTTTTCAATCAAAAGTAAAATTGCATTTATTGTGAGAAAGGCAGAACTTGCCAACCAGTCAGGGAATACTTGTATTAGAAAATACTTTTTCATGTCGTAAACTATGTGAAAAATAAAAGTCATCAGAGCCTGTAATCTTTGTACTGCAGTGAATACAATATGCTTTCAGTGATTTTTAAGGTTGGTATTACTGAAATGAGAAAAGCATCTCTGGACATTTTGAACATATGAAAGATTTTCAGCTCAATGACCTTCCCCGAAGCCCAAACAGAGTTTAGAGAGCAAGTTGTGGAAAGACAAGATACAACAGCAACATCTGATAAAAAGTTGCCTCAAGTACACAAAAAGAGAGTACTAGCTCAGAAAAGTTTGCTCAGTTTCATTAATGTCTGTCCTTCATTGCATCATGTTGTCCTTGAACAATCTTTCTCTTCCTTCCTGGCAGGAATTCGATCCTGGGACGTCGACCTCAAGTGCTGCGACCTTGATCAGCAGCTGCAGCTGTTTATAACTCGTCATTCTGCCCACTTCTCCTCCGAGGTCAGAGGTCAGTGTGATGTGGCTCTCTGTGAGCCTGGAGATGACTTGACAGAAACCAGCAACTTATTGTGAATAACATTCAATACAATGACGCTTTTTTATGAAGCAGCCATGAAGATGCAGCTCCAGTCTTTAAATTCAACACTTAGAAAGAATGTGATGCAAATAGGCAATACGGTCTAATCATTAGTGTTTTATTGACCTATGTGAGATTTTGTGCTCGGTTTAATCAAGTGAAGATTCTTATGGGTATGTATGTTTTTCTGGCTGGATTTCAGGCTAGCAATGGCGGATAAAGCGGGACTTTATTTGTTTTTTTGTTCACTCATACAAATTATAGTACTCACACCCGCTAAGCTTTCTGTGTGCAGTTTTCAGTTTATGGATTTTTTAATTTATCCAGTTAAATGCTGTCCTTCAGAGTTGCCATATACCCCTAAATCTTTAAAGGGGATCTATTATACTTATTACCAGCTCCATATTTTTATTCTCGGACTCTGCTGGAGTAGCCTTGCCTGAATCACATTTACATGTTTCAGATCATCAAACAAATTTTAATATTAGACAAAGATAACCTGAGTTAATACAAAATGCAGTTTTTAAATGATAATTTCCTTAATTAGGGAAAAATGCTATCCAAACCTACCTGGCCCTGTATGAAAAAGTAATTGCCCCCTTGTTAAATCATTATTTAACTGTGATTAACCACATTTTTGGGACAGTTGAGTTCAATTTCACTAGCCACACCCAGGCCTGAATACTGCCAGACCTGTGTAATCAAGAAATCACTTAAATAAAAAGTGAAGCAGGCTAAAAGATCTCAAAAAGTAACACATCCTGCCACAATCTGAAGAAACTCAAGAACAGATGATCTCTGGCTCTCTTCCACAGTGTGTCTTTTGTCCTGTCTTCCTCCCCTCACCCCCAACCGGTTGTGGCAGATGGCTGCCCCTCCCTGAGCCTGGTTCTGCCGGAGGTTTCTTCCTGTTAAAGGGGAGTTTTTCCTTCCCACTGTTGCCAAGTGCTTGCTCATAGGGGGTTGTCTGATTGTTGGGGTTTTTCTGTATTATTGTAGGGTCAGTGGCCAGCCAAAAAGAACACAAATGCTTGTCTCACATTTGCCAAAAAACATCTTGATGATCCCCAAGACTTTTGGCAAAGTATTCTGTTTACTGACGAGACAAAAGTTGAACTTTTTGGAAGGTTTGAGTCCCATCAATTATCACAAACACTTGATTGCAGTTCTTGCTGCCAAGGATGGCACAACCAGTTATTAGGTTTAGGGGGCAGTTACTTTTTCACACAGGGCCAGGTAGGTTTGGATAACTTTTTTCCCTTAATAAATGAAATCATCATTTAAAAACTGCATTTCGTATTTACTCGGGTTATCTTTGTCTAATGTTAAAATTTATTTGATGATCTGAAACATATAAGTGTGACAAGTATGCAAAAAAAGAAATCAGGAAGGGGGCAAATACTTTTTCACAGTATATGACAAAAAAAGGAAAATAATAACAGGTCCACCTTAACATTCCTTTAACCAGATTTTTGATACTCACGTGTGACTTTAGGCTAAAGCTTATTTGAAGTTTAGTGATCCGAGTTTCTGAACTTAATTGAGTTAAATGAACAGTGGATGTCTTTATTTGCCTGGCTAACCTATTTACTTCATTAATTTGTTAATTAAAATGAATGTATTTACTAATGGAGGAAACTTGCTACTATACAAAAGAAAGAATTATGACTATATCTATATTAAGATCTTTAAGCTTTTACCTTACCCCTAAGCATGACTAATTTATTATTAGGATTTTAAAATTATAATGAAAGACATCAAACTACTTTATTTTCTCTTACATCATCACAGAAACCCATTTGTATTGCAAACGTTTGACCTATTGATCCTGTAGACATTTAATTCATCTGCATTGCATCAAAGCTGCGTGGTGAGTATAATCACCACAGCGACTCTACAGAGAACTGTGGACCTGTGGTGTTAGATGTGTGTGTGTTAGATTGAAAGAGTGTTGGCTTGCCCGTCTGTGGATATATAATGCAGCACTTTAGGCTCAAAGCCCAGGCTGAACATGCAGTAGATGCTGAACTGGGAATTATTCAGTCATCTTCCAGGTAAGAGCCTGAAGGGATCAAACACACACAAATATGCAGAAGACAGACCAGCAAAACTGCACAGATGGCAAATGCTAAGCAGGAGCTGCAGTCAGCAGAAAATGACACAGCATTTTCAAGACAATTGCTAAACAAAGAAAATACCTTCGAAGGAAACAGTGGAATTCCTATGTAACAATAAACATTATTAGTGTCTTTCATACCATTTGTTATCCAGTCTGTCTTAAAGGGTTACTCTTCTAAGGAACGACTCCTCCAATCAATTGAATTCATGTGAGTTGCCTTATTGTGTTAATGCTGCTGCTCCATGTGTAACAAATTTCACTGTTTGACCTTTGACCCCTAGGTGACAAGTAAATATAAAGCTTAAGTTTACATTTTCTTTGGACATTTTTGATTGTTTTTTTTATATTTACCTCAGGGGACAATTATTTTGACATTGAATGCATCTTGGTTGACTGCAGTCATATTGTATTGAAAGAAGCAATATTGATTTATGACTCTAATTGTCATTGGTTTGAGACATCGTTCCTATGGGTGCTTTGCTAAATCCTGTTTGTGTGGACATTGGCTGTTTGTAAATTGTGTTTTCTTTGGAGATAATCAGAATTTTTCCACAAAAACTGGCATATGTCGTGTGTCATCACTGCCCTATAATGTGCACATCCTGTTAGCTGTATCCTATCTTTGTCATCAGATGTTTACTGCTTTATATCCTCATATTTTGCTTTCTGAGTCATAGTGATGTCTCAATCAGTGGATTTTCTGTACATGTTACTATAGTTATTGCTATACTATATGTACAAAAGTGTTTGGCCACACCCTTTAATTTTTTTAATTCAGGTATTTTCAGTCCTGTTGCCACAGGTGTATAAAATCAAGAACCTAGTCATGCAGTCTGCCTTTACAAACACTTGTCAAAGAATGGGTCGTTCTAAAGAGTTCACTGAATTCGAGTGTGGTACTGTAATAGGATGCCACCATTGCAAAAAGTCAGTTTATCACATTTCTTCTCTCCTAGATATTCCACGATCAGCTGTAAGTAGTATTGTTGCAAAGTGGCAACTTCAGCCATGAAGTGGCAGACCACGTAAAGTTACAGAGGGTTGACGAATGCTGAGGCGTATAGTGTGTAAAAGTCACCAACACTCTGCTGACTCAGTAACTGCAGCATTCCAAACCTCTTCCGGCTTTAACATCAGCACAAAAAGTATGCAACAGGAGGTTCATGTGATGGGTTTCCATAGCCGAGCAGCTCCTGGAGGTGTAATGTGTAGGTGGCCCAGTGCTTTTTGTCCATATCGTGTATTTACAGTGATTTTGATTACCACCACACAGACTAATCTTAAAGCAGGGCTGCTCAAATGTGCCAAAAAAAACATAATCACCAGTATTATAGTCAGTAACTGTAATCTTGGTTATTTAATACGACTGTTAATTAACTTTTTTCATTAACTAAACTTTTAATAATTCAGCTTTTTACAAGGGATTTCCCTGAACTTTTAATATAATTTAAATGAAAAAAACATACAATATGGATGGTGTTTCCATCATTTGAGTCCACCTGTGAGGCAAACTGGATAAAATGAAAATCAATAAAAGTCCTTCTTCAAACCCTGTGTTCAGAGCCTAAATGTGGCTTAAATGTTAGCTTAAAATTTAAGGAAATGTGAAGGAAAGCAATCTTTCTACCCGCTTCATCTCTCTCTTTCTAGCAGCAATATCTGCAGCACAGCTGAGTCTATATTTATTTCAAAGCCTTAGTTATAAATTATCTTTCAGATTTTTATTGTTAAAACAAAATATAAAACTACTAATAAATTATGGTATATTATTATGGATTAAACTGTCATGGTTTTTTGCATAGTTGGGCCCAGGAAGCAGACTCAGACAACTGACGAGGTTCAAAAGGGTTTATTTACAGCAAACTTGCTGAATATTATCTCAGTCTCTGTAACCTTACTTGTCCAAGCAGAACGTTGAGCTGAGAGAGGGGGTAGCTGGTTGGCAGGCTGTGGCTCGGAGACAGAGAGAAGGTGACTCAGTGGAGAGTGGGCAGGCAGGTGGGTTTCAGGTAAGTCTGTATTTCCAAGGAGAGTGCCAAACATGTACGCTGCGGCAGTGCTGGTCCGGCTGTGGCTGTTTAACTCCAGAGAAGAGCAACAGGAAGGTTTCATAGACTAAGAGGCATGAACTCCAGGGAGTTACTAGGAAGCAGATAAGAAACAGGAATTACTTCTTGAATGCTACAGAAGTCTTACCACTGGAATTACCACTAGAGTGGAGACAACAATCTAGCGGAAAATTGCTGCCATAGCCGATTCTTAAGTACCCAGTACTGATGAGGGAGATGAGCTGCAGGTGTGTAGGAGCGAGCCTGAGAAAGAGCAGCTCTGCCAACCTCTCCACCTGTGAGCAATGAAGGGAGAGAGAGAAAAGATAGAAGCAGAGGAAAGACCCCAGCCTGTCCTGAATCCTAACATAAACTAACTATACTATACATATACTAACTATATGAAGTGTTATATGCTGCTATTATATACAGAAAAATAGCTTATTTTGTGGGCCAGAAAAACTATAAAAGGGACCAGTTAAAGTCTGATTTACTTTGTCAATTGGAGGACTAAATGAAAAATGTTTTATGCTGGACAGGTGGACAGGTGTTTTTTTGACCATAAAGCCAGTTATCCCAGGGCATCCATCTGTTTCTATATCATAGAAATCATCCACCAACCAACTTGCATGGTGATCTGCTGGAGAGGCTACATAATGTTAGCTTGTTGCACAGAGCAGGTCTCTAGTCCTCTGAGTTGCCTGAGGCCAGCAGGGAGGAGTGAGGAAGCATAGGTGCCGTCGGAGGTGCTAGGATAACAACAAAAGAAACCCTAGTTAGTTCCACCACTTTAATTCTGGTCCCTGATGTTCACTTGCCAGAGCTTTGGCCATTGTTGCATTTACTGTTTTATTTATTGACCACCTGTCCTTCAGCAAGAGGTCAGAATCATAGACTAGTTTTTTTTCTCTCATGTTGGACTGAGAACAGGTCGGAAGTGCTATAGACTTACTGTCACCACAAAGTGGTATTTCTTAAGGATATGGGCCAAGCCAGCCTCAGGTTTGGCATTTTGGTCATAGCCAGCTTGTGTTTTTGGAAACTGAACATGACAGGCAAGGGTTGGATCTGCCTGGGAAGCTGGATGCTTATACACTGCACGTTAAATATTGTGCCATTTAGTAAAACAGACAAGCTGCTTGTGTATTAACTTTTTTGTCTGATTGAATGTTTAGTGAGGGCATAGATTAAGTAAGTATAGTCATTTTCTTGTAGACTTCCACACAGTTGGACTTCTTTCCCAACTGCTGTTGATGAATTCATGTGTTTTGTGATATCAGTAGATAAAATCCAACGCTTAACCATGTATAAAGTGCAGTACATTTTCAATTCTGCTTACAGGGTGGTCAGTCAACTTATATCTTTTTGCACCTATCTCAAGTATTTTGCTGCATTTTCAGTTCTTCATTTAAAAAAAGGAACCATTTATTCTTCCTTACATACTGTATATTGTGCTGAAAAGTAGCTGCATGCTTTCAAAAACTGAAGGGAGATCACTGAAAGTCCCTCGTCCCTTTTGAAGACTGTGAGGTCGCTGAGGCCAGAGAGCCAAAGATGGAAACTGAGATTATGGACTACTCCTGATTATCCCACCATCCTTTCTTCAGTGCAGGACACAAGGCAAATCAATAGCACTTTGATGGAGAGCAATCCAATGGCTGCAGTGCAGAAATAGATATGGAGATCACATTTCTTTGGGTTGATGGAAAAATTTCGATTGTTTGAAATCGGCAGCAGGGCTATCCTGCAGGCTGATTTTAGAAATGAGGTAATACGGTGAGGGAGGGTCAATCAGTCCTCTGATAAAATTTGGGAAGGTCAATAGAGTGTATCGCTTATGTTCTACTTTCTCAAGATGCTATCTTACAACCCTTTTAAATTGAGGTATTAGACTGCTGTTTGTAGGTGTGCTAGGGACAAACCAATTATGCTTCAGTTTAGTTTTGTATTTTTTCTGTTTTTATTTGTATTTATTTTTAGAAGTTTTTGTTTTTAGTTTAGTTTCAGGTAATCACCGGAGTTCAGCTTTTACTAGTGGCAATATTATTAATTTTCAGATGTGTAATATGAGGGAAGAGGGTTTGTCAGTAGCGAGATTAGGGCGTTAAGAAACAGTGTCCCACCCAAATCAAACAACATTTTGTGAAGGACATCAAATCTCAACAGTTACGTCTTCATGTTTTTTGTGTTGAAAAATTTTTACTAAATTGATAAAGACTAAAATTAAAGACATTTCCTGTTTTGTTTTGTTTTTTTGTTGCTGTTTTTATCTGTACATAACTATTCAATATCCTGTCAGGTATTTTTGTCATTTCTGAAGTACAGGTTTCTACTTTTATTTCTACCCATACACCCATCTTTGACCACTTATCCACTTCCGGCTCTCAGGGGCAGTAGTTTAGGCAGAGACGCCTAAACCTCCCTCTCCCTGGCCATTTCCTTCAGCTCTGCTGGTGAGATACCGAGGTGTTCCCAAGCCAACCGAAAGATCTCTCCAGTATGGCCTGGGTCTGCCCCGGGGTCATCTCCCAGTTGGACATGCCCGAAAGACCTCACCTAAGAGGCAGCCAGAAATCATCCTAGTCAGATACCTGAATCATCTCAACTGTCTCCTTTCGAAGTGGAGGGGTAGTGGCTCTACACGGAGCCCCTCTAAAATGTCTGAGCTTCTCACCCTATCTCTAAGGGAGATCCTAGACACCCTTAGGAGGAAGCTCATTTCCTGCACTTATATCATTCTTTTGGTCACTATCCAGAGCTCGAGAACATAGATCCACCTGTAAATTGTAGTTAGTTTTTTTTAGGTCTGCCACATCTCCTTTAGTTCACCATTTGCTCAGTTTTTTTTTTAAAGACACTCTGCACACCAAGTTTTCAGCTAATAGCTCTTTGGGAATCGCCTTGTTGGTGCAAAAATGCTATTTTATGCCTGTCAATCTGTGTTATCTTTGGCATTTTTCATAGATTCAACTAAAGAAATGGGAACGAATTATATGCTTTTGCAACAGGCTGCTAGTAACAAAGATTAATAGTAATAAAGATGCAAATTAGAACTAGTGCTTTACTAAGTTGTCTGTTATGTGTAGACACAACATTGGTTCATCCCTTGAGTTAAGTGCCTTTTTTATTCTTGAATGATTCATAGGTTAGTGTTAAGTTAGTTAGTGTTAACAAACAAAAAAAAAAGCATTCCTCTGAAAATGATCCTGTACAAGGACTTTACTGAAAATGAGTGAAAAAGAAACCAATGTCCAAAGAAAAACTTTGAAAGACCTTAAGAAAGCCTGGAGAACTCTTGCTCAAGAGCTATTGGTTTCTTGTCTGGCTCCTTGAAAGCAAGATATAAAGAAATGAGGGGTGACTCAAGACTTTTGCATAATACTATATAACTGTCTTATTTCTAAGCAAACAAATATTTAAATCAAAGCAAATATTAAGAAAACATTTAAAAAATAAATGGCACAAAATGAGCCTATTTTAGAAACTTACTGTGATAGGTATGTCCAATAATCATTGCCATTATTGAACTTTGGGCAATTATTGAGAAATGTATTTAAATATTTTCTTTAGTGTCGGCCAAGGCCTTCAGCTCTCTGCTATCATTTTTCCTTTCCAGATAACCCTTTGTGCTGCCAGCACTATTGAAACACACAATGCTTTTTGGTGGATTTATTTTTTGCAACAAAACTCTTTGGTGGTGAATCACTGTGACGGGAAACTTATCTGATAACTCTCTAGCAGCTGGTCCTTCATTCCTCTCGTCTCAGTAATGAAAGCACTGTTTTCTCCAAGGGGCTGTTGTCAGCTAGTTGGGCCAACAGTATATGGAGGTGTCATCTATATTTTCAGACCTGGATTAGCTGCCATCAAAACCAGTCCTGAGCATCATAGTAACTGCTGAGAAAACAGAAACAGTGCCCTGTGCAGGGCACTGTTTTAAAACATTGCAGGATTATTCAAATCCTGCCCACTAATGTGGCTGTGCAACCACAACCAAGCTTGGTGTACTGTTAACAATAAGATACGCAGCGTCCTTGTGGCATTAGTAACCATATCCAAGTGTAAGCTAACAAAAGCATTAGAAGCTTTGCTTGTTAGTGTGTCATTAAATGGGCAGAATACAATATTTCTAATCATCGTTATTATTCAAAATCACACTGCGTTCTGTTCAAACCTAAGTAGAATTATATCTTCGCATTTCACAGTACACTGCTTTTTGTAATAAACATCTATGAGGTTCTCTACTTGTGTGAAATGAGAAACACTTTATCTTGTTTTGCTAAAGGACAAGGTCACATCACAATACCTATGAGATTTACTGATTATGGCTGATAACTTGATAAGATAACTGTATTCAGAATACAGCTGCTGTTTGTCTGCCGATATGTTTCAGGTCTGCTTTTATTTCCAGAAACCAGAAGCCAACTCTACTGCTAAACATCTTTGGAGGCGCATACTGGTGTTTTGGGTATCTGAGTTTTGTGTTATTGTAACACAGCTGAAGTTAAGTATAGAAGTACAGAAGGTAGAAAATTGATCTAAGATCTAAAATGTTACCTCAGATTTTCCATGGTGATCATTTTTCGTTTAATGGGTACATTCAGTAGGCGAGTGATGACACTGCTGTTCAGTACAGCAGCCTTACAGTAAGGGAACAAAATCATCCTTTTCACTTAAAAAGATGCTTGGAGCACTTTATAGCATCTGCCTGTCAGGGTGAAAAAGCAAAACAATGTGTCAGAGGCTGACTGTGATGTATTAGATGATATGGGTGTTTAAAGAGAAGTTGTTCAAGATTATATAAGTGTCAGGCTTCAGTTTATAAGTTTAAGTTTATAAGGCACAGGCTGTACTTAAGATATCCACTCTGCAGTTTTCTAATATTACATAGTGGCCTCCAGTGTTGAAACGGTGCAGTGCAGTGATGACTTGATATTTTTGCAGAGGGACTCTGCCTGCTTCTCCGCTCCTACTCTTTAAACAGTGACAAATCAAAAAGCCCTTAAGTGATGCACTTTTTGTGAAGCAACAGCTTGTATACATATACACACACACACACAAAGACTGGCTGCCCACACAGATACCCAGGTGAGGAGCGGGTGACAGCGGGTGTCAGCGATTTATGCTGATTAACCCTCCTATTCTGAATTAACAAGTCTCTGTGTGTGTGTGTCTAATTTATTTGATTAGTTTATTTGTTTGCATCATTGGTAGTGTTTGTCCTGAGTATCAGAGCTCTTACTTGGTTTTCTTATTTGAAATACTCTGCGTCCCTGATCTTTTTATGTTTGGGTTGATTATGAAATGAGTGTTTTCTTCATTCTGCAACAGGAATTGTGTGTAAAGCGATAAGGCTAATGTGAAGTCAAGCAGAGGCATGATGTGAAAAAATGTCCTTCAATCCAAGCCAAATTTAACCAGCCCTTGACTCTGCATATGGCTCTAGTAATGATTAGTATGTCTATTTATTATTCAATTTAAGCCTTATTTTATATGCCCGCAGTGAAACTGCTGGAAGAACAGTCTGTCAGAACATTCTGAAAGTAGAAGGCTTTTATTATTTAGCTGGCAGCATATACGTCTCCCAGAGTCTAAATAGAGGCACATTTGTTTTGATAGAAGACTAAAACACTTAGGAGACACCTTTAGAAGATAGCTTAAAATTACAGCAGCGTTAACTGTATATATTGCTACTGTTAGTCCATCAGCACAGGAACACATCTGAAACATATTGAACAAGGAAGTGAGAATCTGCATGTTGGTTTAGGGGTAAATAGGTTTGAACATCCCAAAGGTCCAGGGATTCTTTGAAGTGAGATGTGAAGCATCACATTCTTCTTTTCCTTCTGACTCTCTCCCTCTCTCCTTTGCTCAATCTTGCTGAGGGAGGTGTGGGTGGAGAAAAAGGGAAAAGTAAAAGAATCAGTGGGAATGAACTCAATGCAGTCGTTACGTGTGGATCCTCCCTCCCACACACATTCATACACACATAGACAGGTTGAGCTCAAGTAAGATGGCTTACTCAGGCAGGGGGGCTCATGAAAGACTACATAGTTGATCCAATCCCTAATAAGAAGCTTCCAAAATTATCTGCAGTATAGACGTCATTTTATAACTACTGCAGTTAATTCATGAAGGCAGTCATATTACTGAGATTAGATTTTACTGCATCTACATATGACCTCTAAACACAGAAAAATACATATGCATACAAGGAGTAAAGGATTTTCACTGCTCAGGGAAATTAATTCAGCATGCTTATGATGCACACTAACAGTAAAAAAGAAAATAATCATAATCATTCAAGAATTTAATTTCTCCAGCATGTTTCCCTCAGCCTGACCTGTGTGTGACCTGTGTATGTTTGGACACACACACAAGTGGGGAATGTCATCTCCATGGCGTCTGACGTAGATGTGGTCGAGGTGAGAGTTAGCTGTGGGTGATTAAACATTCATATTTGGTGGTGCAGCCAATTAGCTCTGGTGTCTGGGGAATGTGCCTTTCATGGCTGTTGCTGTAGCAACCTCACCATCAGGGCCCGAGTGGGATGACACTCGAAAGACCCTGAAGGTGTCAAAGATGAAATGTTAAAGAGGTCAGCGTGCCCTTTATCGATTAATCGTGCCTGAAGTCAAAGAAGGCCGTGGCTGGTGGAGGATGGGCTGAACACGTGCTGAAAGTCACGAGAAGGAGGCGCCGTGTGTTTCCTTGTTCCATAAGTAGATGTAGTTTAGCTGGAACTGGTGTTGGTTTGAGGAATTATGATAAAAACTTAGAAATGTGTAATCACTGTTTGAAATCTTGTTTTTTTTTTTTGTATAGACTGTCACATTATTGCAATGTGGGATATTTTTTAAACCTCTCTGTACATGATATTTATATTTCTGACTTTAATATCTATTTGTGCAAAAATGAAAAACACATTGTAATGAAACAGGCAGCAGTGTCTGCTAACAAATTGATTTTCAACATCTCCATTACACTAAGAAGTGAACAATGAGCTCCAGTCACTCGGGATAAAGAAAAAGACTCTTTAGCCATATAAGCAGCTTTCTGAAGCTATAGTATAGGCAGAGTTCCCTGAGCTTAAAGCTAGCATTACAATGCTTGCTTAGTGTTCTAATAATTTCTAGTTGCCAATCAACACAAAGCACAACTGAGGCTGCTGGTCGAGTCAGTGGTTTCTGTCATAAACCAACTGGATGGAAGTCTATTTTAACATGATAGAGTTACTAGATTAAAATTTAAGGGTTAAGTTAAAAATTCATGCAGTGTGGAACTTATTGCATTAAAATCCTAAACTAACATTTCTAAACTAATAAACGAATATTTCACATAAGTGAAAGTTTAACCTGATATTTATTTTAGAGGGCAGTTCAGGGAATTACCACAGTCACAGTCAGTAGGGTTAATCCTGGGGGAATCATGGATTTATATACAAAAAAAAGTACATGGTAAATAGTTACATATCAGTCTAGGATAGGGCAGTGATGCAACCAGACAATTTTTATTGTGGTATTTCTAATGGGCTTCATCATCATCATCGTCTGGTCCATTGAATGCCTTTGTAGAGTGAAAAAATTGGAGAGAAGAAGAGCATAATTTTTTGGAGCACTGTGTTGCAAGTCATTCAGAATCATTCAGAATCATTCACATCATGAGTCTGACTCATCTGAGCCATCATCAACATCCTTTGCCCAATATATCCACTATCCCTCCTTTGCACATGCCCAAACAACCTCACCCTTGCCTCTCTAACTTTGTCTCCAAAACACTCAACCTGAGCTGTCTGTGATGTTCTCATTTCTAATCTTGTCCATTCTGGTCACTCTTAACATCTTCAACATTCACATTTATTAAACCATCAATTTACAAATGTAATGATGAACAGCATGAGATGAGTTTTTTCACATACAGTTAGTCTACTTTAACAGATCACACAACCACTTCCATGACATGATTCTTTCCTAATGACCTGCAATACAGTGATTTCTGCAATAACACTCAAAAAGTCAAAAAATGAATCCCTCCATTTCTGTAATTTTCACACTTTATAAACTAAACTGTCTAGCGAGCCGGATTGGATTCTCTGTCTGGCTGGTTCTAGTCTGCAATAGGCCAAATAATAAACATCTCCAAAACTGTTTCAGTAACAACTGGTTTTAATGAAGGAGCTTTGTACACATAAGAAACACCTGAGTGACTGTTTTTCTGCAATACCTTAGCTACCCCATCATGCTTTTTTTTTTCTAATTATGCTATATTTAATCAAAGATATTAGACTCTTTTGCCTTATGAGCCTCTGATTCCTTTATTAAAAACCATCTTTTTACTTTGGATAATTCTAACCTTTTGCTATCACTCAATCTGCTCTGAAGTATTAGCTTGAGCTATGAGCTTTTAATCACCACTTTAAAAGCTGATGTAAAAGTTCATCATATGGTCAGTCTCTCTTTAGTCTTATAAAGTAGAAAGAATGAATAGAAAACTTTCCCACTTTTTAAATGTGTTTGCACATATTTAGACTTGACTACTTTAAATTTTAGGAAGCAGTATCTCACGTTTCATTGTGATGTACCCCCACATTCAAATCTTTCTTAACTTGCTCTAATAAGTGCTCATCTGAAAGTGAAAAAGACCTTCTGATGAGCTTCTTTTTTCACATTTTGTCCTTTTAGATTTAAATTGATATTTTCACACTTAAAATCTAAGCAGTTGATGGCTTTAACTGTTTCATTAAGACTTTCTCTCTTTCCTCAGTTGCTGTATGATTTCTTTCCCTCTCTAACATGATTGCTCCAGGTCTTTTTAGTTCTCGCACTTCAGCTCTGAACTTTGAATCAATCTGGTATTAGTTGCTTGTAAGGTTGGAGCTTTAGGATCATTCATGCTGGGGAGGCACTTTCATGCTGGATTGTACTTTGAATGTGGAAGTGAGAGGGAAAGCCACATAGATTTAGCAGCTCTAATCACACCAGAGCTGTGGCTGATACTTCACAGCTTTCATCTTCTCCTAACTGCTGCTGTACGCAATGAAAAACCTGCACTGACCAAAAGTCAGAATCATGACCTTTAGGTCCATAACATCCTACCATCAAATGAAAGTTTGCTGATAATTTCTGTTGTTTTCCTGGGGGTTTTTTTGTTTTTAAGGGAGAATTGCTTGTCCGCCCATATTTTTTTTATTTCTTTTCACAGACGGGAGCCGTAGGGGAAATATACGAGGGGAAGACACAAGAAAAATATGATCTTGCAGGATTTGAGTTGAGGCCCAGTGGTTCCACTCACTGCTGCAATGGTAAATAAAAAGTTTGGTAAGCTATTACCTCCTGTTAGTCACTACTTCCAACATGCAGCCAGACATCTTAAGTGACCACTTTATTAGGTACACCTACACTTGAAATAGGTGACAGGACAAATAGGGCAACTTATTGCCTTAATTGATTTTTAAGTTGTTCAATAACTAATTACCTTCCTTAAATAAATTACACAATTACAATTACTGGTATTTAAATCTAAAATGTGACTTTCTACTTTTGTCTTGCTTGAAACTTTTCTGTAAAAGGATGTTACTCTTGCTAACTATCAGCAAGAAAGCTTGCAGTCCATTTCAGTAGCTGTTCTTTTAACAATGAGCATAGAATCCTCGGGGTGGTCTTCTGCTGCTGTAGCCCATCTGCTTCAAGGTTCAGCTTGTGCATTCAGAGATACTCTTCTGCATTCCTTGGTTGTAACGAATGGTTATTTGAGTTACTGTGGGCTTCCTATCAGCTTGAAGCAGTCTGGCCATTCTTCTTTGACCTCTGACATCAACAAGATATTTTTGCCCAGAGAACTGCTGCTCACTTGATATTTTTCTCTTTTTCAGACCACTCTCTTTAAGTTTTATTTAAAAAAAAAAATATTCAAGGAAGCATATGATTTCAATTTCCACTGGTTGTTTTATGTTTTTGAATTTGCTAACTACAGCATGTGGCAAAAACTCAGAAGAGAAGAAAAGATGGAGTATTTAATTACAATTTATTCCAAAATGTTTCCGGTTAGTGCTTTCTCAGTGATTTATTGGTTATTTTGAAGGTCCTACGATTTGTTGGAGTCAGATCTTTCATTCTGCCACTGACCTGTGATGTTCATCATGTACAGATTTCTGAAGGACGACAGTGAAAGGATGTCTAACACTCGTTTAACAACTTCGCTGTTTCTCACTTTTATGGCACCATTGCTCTTTCCTCGCCAATCACCTCCAGCCTCTGAAATCTTTCTTCCCGTGTCAATCTCTGTGTCCATCTTCTGTATTGGATGGTGGGAAGGAGACATTTTCATCACTGTTGAACTCTGCTAGATTGCCTTGAAGGAATCGATTGAGCACAGTGGGAGAAGAAGTTACGGTTAGGAAGCTCAAAGCCCTTTCCCCCAGCGTCAGGATAGGGTGTCAGATCTGCATTTTTGCTGCCTTTTGGTACTTTAAAGTGAGTCCCCCCCAATATAGGGCTGCCTAGAGATTATGATAGCAATTACTCAAATGAAAATCTAAAATGCACACTGCATGGGATTGCTGATTTTTTTGGTTCTAGTAAACAAAGTGCTCTGGTGTTTTGTTTAAGAAGCTTCATGACTAAAAGATTTCCATTATGACTTCCAAGACACTATTTTCTGTAGATTAGAGAAAAAAACTAGAAAGGCAAGACAGAATGGGTTTTAGTGTGCACTTTACTGCAAACCAAAAATGAATAGTTATTATATGACAGTGATTTGCAGCCTTAGTCTCTGAATTTGGACCAGACATGTAGGCGTAGAGACATTCATTATATGAGAAATAAATAGAAAAGAAGAAGAAGAAGAAGAAGAAGTGTAATATTTTTCTTTATACAATTAACATCTTACCCTTCATTGTCCTCAATACCACCCCCAGATTTCCCACTAAGAAGCAGCTTTAAATTTATTTATTGCAGCTGCATGACAAAGTCGCACACAGTGCAAATGTTTTCTGCTTGTTCTGAGGATTTGTTGAAGCCACACATTGGAACGATATGGAAAGTCAACATAAATTAATTAGAAATTATTTTAAAAATGAATTATAAATTTCTGTCAACTATTTATTTAATTAATCTTCTCAGAAGTGGAAATATAAAGCTTTCCTTTTTCATGCAAATGATAAACTGCGTAGCTTCGGGGTTTTGTTCTGGTGTTTCAATCTGGTCTTAATAGCAAACTGTGAAAATTGTCATGAAAAAGCAATCTGTTTCTTGATGTACATGGATTTTTCAGCTTGACTTTGAAACTAATGTACTGTATTTCAGTCGGATGTACGCGCCGTGTTTGCAGCACATAAGTTGTCGAGAGTCAGAGGGGACATGTCATCTTGACAACCAAGAAATCTGAGCTTTAAAAAAGTGGCCATTTTATTTTAACCCAAACCATGGTCTTTTCCTAATCAAATAGTTTGATTTTTTAAAACCTAACCAAGTAGTGCTATCAGGAAAGTGTAATTAAAAAAATCATCAGTTCCCTGTAGGACTCAGCAGTCTCCCAAATGTGAGTGGGAAAATAATTCACATCACCAACAAATTTCCAAATGCGGACCTTTTCGCCCTTTAAAGGTGGAAAATCTTCACTTCATGTAGATGAAAATGAATCATTAGATATGAAACCTGTCTGAAGAAAAGTCTTGTTCAGGTAAACGAAAATAAGAGTGCAAAATCTGTGTCTGGGAACACAAAAAATGGGAACTTTTGTGTCCAAAAGTACAAATTAATAGATTTATTAATGAACCATTTCACGAACTGTGTGATAAAACAAGGGTTTGGAAAATTGCATGGATGGATGATTACGATAAAAATTGTTGGCTCAGTAAGAACTAAAAACAGAATCGTGTTTAAACAGTTTAAACTGTGTACCCAAAGCGGTTAGAAATAAAATTGGAGAAACTGAGTATGGAAAACAACTGGAAGCAGGCTTATTGTGTGAAATGTGTTAAGGCAAAAAGAAGAAATATAACAGAAGAATTGCATCACCAAATCACAGGTGGTGCACATCCATTTCAATTAGTGCTGTATTTTTTTAAACACATGCTGTTCTTTAACTGGGCAGTCTATTGCACCAATAAAACTTGACACAAAAAGGTTTATATTCTTTAGTATCATCTTCATTTTCATCATCATCATCATCATCATCATCATCATCATATCCCAGCTGTGTGTCACTGGCTGTAATAGCCCTCAGTTAATTCTGCTGTGTAACATTGTCCTGACAGTGATACAGCAGTTCTGTTCTCTCACCTTGTCGCAGCTGTAATAGGAGGACGGCATGTCGACTCACTTCCGGAACACTTTAACCTTCCTAAAAAGACCTGCTGACCACATAGACACACACACACACACACACACACACACACACACACACACACACACACATTCTCATCCATCTTTCTCATGTAGCAATGCCAGTATGTGTACTGTATGTTTATTTTCGTGCAGACACGCACACATGCACACACTTACACTTGTAGGACAGTCTGCTCTACAGATACTCACAGAGTCAGCTATATCGTTGTAATGAGGATCTGTTGGTTTCCATTTCTCTGGCCCTGAGATGAACCAATGTGGAGAGGCTGTTTGCACCGAGCCGACTCCTTTCTTTCTGCCCCTCTGCACATCGTCTTGTCTTGTGCTTTCTAGTAAGACACTCCCCAGTGGCCAGAGGCAGAGAGTAGGGTGAAAAGTTCGTAAGTGCCACTGGCTTCTGTCGCTTAGTGGAACATAAAAATTTCATGTTCGTTTCTTGTATTCGTGTTTTTGGCAAGTTCAGCTGACTTGTTTCTTCAGATTCAATCCCATATGAGTGCTGTTGAGGCAGATTTCAAATCATTTAGCTGTCTGTGAACACGAGTTATGAAGAAGGATGAGGTTATTTTTGGTATCCATTACTGACGGACAAAAAAATCTCTGTTGTTCATTTTCTGCATAGACAATAGGTGAATCAACACTAAAAACATAAAATATGATACTAGCCCAGTTTGCTATTCTCATCTTGTGCGAAGGTAATTCTTTCTGCTGTATAATAAAGTCATGCTTTCTCTTCATCTTTTTTTTTCTACCTCTTCACCCTAATGCCAGTACCAGTTGTAATAAATGATTTGCAAGTTATAATGCCTTGGTCATGGTCACCACAATGGTTGTGTTGCGTGCCAAATGTGACGACCCGTCACCATTTATATGGGCACTGAGGCTGCGTCAGACTTGCTGCAGTCTCATGAGCTAGGTGTTGTAACTCAAAAAAACTCTGCATCAGAGGTCGTATAGGAGTAGAAGTTGAAACAGGAAGCAGAGAAATCAGAGTTTTTTTTCGAAGATATCTCCAGAAAGTCTCATCTTTTCAACTTGCTGCAGCATCTACCTGTCTGCAACCTAGGAATCTCTGAGCTCCCGTACCAATATATCATTGAAATGGCAATAAAAACCAACATAGTCATACACCATACATACATACATACAACAACAGTCATAGTCATACATACACCAGCAGTTGTGATGCCTTTTTTGGCATCTA
Organism: Heterochromis multidens; assembly: GCA_015108495.1. Taxonomy (NCBI): domain Eukaryota; kingdom Metazoa; phylum Chordata; class Actinopteri; order Cichliformes; family Cichlidae; genus Heterochromis; species Heterochromis multidens. Next base: position 3,698 of record VUQS01028172.1, on the reverse strand, counting down.
CTGCCATTTGCAAGGATGACAACGACAGGCATAAACCAGGCATAACTCAATGTAAAAATTTCCATTTTTCTCTACCTCTTCAGTGATCATCCTTGTTTCTGCTGTAACTTGGCATCCTGTGTTGTTGGTTTGCTAGGAAGCCCGACTTTAGGGAAAAAGCAGAGTAATGCACTGTGGCACAACACCAGTCTTTGCAACAACTGTGCCAACTGGGGCATTATACATTGTCTCTTTAAAGGACTGGACAAAAATGAAACTCATCTTTGGATAAACATATGATAAAAGGAAAATCTGTGGTCAGACTTGGGCACAATCCTGGCAGATAAGCTGAACTTGGTGCCATCCCTTATCAGCTAATATCCCAATAATAATAACCTTCTACACCCCCAATTATCAAATGTCATATAGATACACTGCTTAGGTTGCTATAACCTGCCTACACCTGCTGTGCATCTGCAAGCCTCTTTGTAACCCACCTCCACCCCAGCTCCCCCTTTTCCTTTGACTTAATCAGTGTCATGTTTTTGTCATTGATGCCTTCTCTGTTATGCACTAAGAAAGTTAGGAAGTGGGTTGAGTCTTTCTGTTGCTTTCCCCATCTCTGGCTTTCCATGTATGCATATAGAAGGGTGCAGAGGTCCCAGAACAAAGCCACACCACCACATCACCTTTTGAAATAATCTTCTTTTGACTATAGAAAAAATGTGATCAAAAGGCTTAAAGTTCTGTTATGGTTTCAATGATCAGCTGAGTGAAAGTTTACACTCAGCAGTTTAAACAGGCTCATTAGATTCTGGGTCAGTTTTGGAAGATTTCTGACTCACATTTGCACACTTGTTTTATTTTATTTTATTTGTGGCACTTCTCACTTTTCACTTCAGTTTTTTCACTTGTAAAAAATCAATTCACATTGCAGTGAATAAAGTAAGAGGCCATTTACTATTGCTAATAAAACGCTAGAGTCTGAAATGAGTCATGCTCATTGTGATTAATGGATGCATCAAAGTCCTTCTGTGTAGTAGCTTTATAAACATGCTGTGGTGGTTAATTTTTGACTGGCAGGGTAGAATGAATCCAGTCGCACAGATAACAGGTCATTTTTTTAAGGGGTCCTCCAAAAACACTCAGATCTTTGGGGATGTGTTTTAAGCTGCCCCCATGGGTGCTCAATGGAGTCAATCTACAACTGCGTGTATACTAATGCTAATCCAGCAGTGCTTAGAGAGCAGCGTCATCACAGACTGCTCTACTGTAATCTCTTTTAGATGGTTCAGCCGCCAGCCTGACCCATTTCCACGTGGTCACAAATGAGCATGTGTATTTGTTACGGGGTATTTTTCAAGTTAAATTTTCCTCCTAAGGAAGTTTTTTTTTTTTTTTTTGTCAGAAACCATTTTTCATGACCCACACAGGACAGCTAGCTAGAGAAAGAAACATCTGAAAGATCTTTTTCAGGTAAAACAAAATTGTGGCTTTATGTGTAATGTGTGAACCCTTGGTAACGAAAGTACTCATTTGTGGTCTTTTTGTATGAGCTAATGGCAGAATTCTGTGTTGTTCTGGCCACAGCTCATATAAGGGCTTTTCCTCAGTCTTAAATTTTGAATTAATTCTTCTTTTCTCTCAAAAATCCTATTTGTAAGAATGATAATTGTAGCACTGATGCAATATTGAAAAGGCTGATTCACATCTCAGTGAATCAGCCACTTTTTTGTAGCTTTATGACATTTTGTTTAGTCATTGTTATGAAAGTAAGAGAAGTAAGAGAAGGAACATTTTTAACTGCTACATAGGATTTTAATTACTTAATCTGGAAGTCAGACATGCAGCCTTCCAGCTTTCATTAGCAAATTTATGCCCATTATTTTTCATTAATGAAAACAGTAAAGCAGTTTGACTTCATCTGGCTAAGGAAGGCCAGGCGAGACAGAGAGAGAGAGACACTCACAGAGGCAGAAAGAGAGAGAGGGAGGGAGCCTTCCTTCCAAAGTGGCTCATTGCGTCATTCATTATTGAGGCAGCTGTTGAATTATGCAAAGCTTTGATATTGATCCCAGGGCTTGCCATCACTGCAGTTTGAGGGATGGAGAGAAAGTGAGTGAGAGTGAAGAAGAGAGGGAACAAGTAATAAAAAGAAGGGGAAATTAGTAGTAGAGAAAGAAACATGCATACTGTAAGAGAGATGACAGTGGTGAAAGGGAGGGAACCTAATGAAAACAGAATAAGACAAAGATGATGTATGAGAACAGTAAAGAGGAAGTTTGCTTTGAAGAACAGAAGTAATACCTAAAGTTGAGAAGTTACTTTTGAAGTTAAGAGAACAAAGAAAATACTTCAGAGGGAACATAAAGAGAGAAATAGTTAGGAAAAATGTTGGCCCTCTGGGAACAGCATCAAGGAAGGTATCCCTAGAGGGCCAAACAGTATGTGGTCTTAGCGCAGCACCCATCTAGAATCTGTTGTAAATGCTGAGTCTTTTATATCTGTGTCAGTTTTACACAGAGCAACACCCATCATGTATCACAACCATGAAGTCAATCTCCAAGTGACTCAAATGTTTTCCTTGCTGATGGGTTAAATGAGGTAAAATTCTGTCTGGGTTTACTGCATCAAGCAAGAAACATTGATTTTCAAGGCTGAAACATTAGAAACTGATGCATTGTTGAAAACCAGCTGTCTGATGTTTTCCTCTGCATAGTGATTGATCAAACGGACAGTACAGCCTCAGTTTAAAAGCTCTATCACAGCAGACTGTAAGATTCTAACTATGAGAAACTCAAAGATAAAGAACAGGACGCTTTGCCAGTGTTAACTAATCAAACTCATAACTCATATTTTAAAGGGGACCTTTAGTATAGTTAAATTAGTATAGTCAAAAAGGATGATAAAGCAGGGCATGCTTTACTGTGTGATTGAAAAGTCATCAGCCAATGAGTGGGCAGTCTCCATGGGCTTCTCAGTCAGATCCACCCCTGACTCATCATGTTTTAAAAAGCTTAAATGGCAACTGTGAAAATGCTCAAAGCTTCACAATTTACTAACCAAAAGGCAAACTCACAGTATCCATCCATCATCTATTTCTCCCATATTAGCTTCTCTTCATTGGCTCCCTGTTAAATCCATAATCAAATTTAAAATCATTCTCCTCACATACAAGGTCTTGAATAATCAGGCCCCATGTTATCTTAAAGACCTCATAGTACCATGTCACTCCAATAGAGCACTTCGCTCTCAGATTGCTGGCTTACTTGTGGTTCCTAAAATATTTAAAAGTAGAATGGGAGGCAGAGCCTTCAGCTTTCAGGCCCCTCTTCTGTGTCACCAGTTCCCAGTTTGGATTCGGGAGACAGACACCCTCTCTACTTTTAAGATTAGGCTTAAAACTTTCCTTTTTGATAAAGCTTATAGTTAGGACTGGATCAGGTGACCCTGAATCCTCCCTTAGTTAAGCTGCAATAGGCCTAGGCTGCTGGGGGTTTCCCATGATACACTGAGTGTTTCTCCTTCTCTCACCTCTTTTCACTCACCTTGTGTTTATACACCACTCTGCATTTAATTATGAGTTATTATTAATCTCTGGCACTCTTCCACAGTATGTTTTGTCTTCCTCCCCTCACCCCCAACCTGTCGCAGCAGATGGCTGTCCCTCCCTGAGCCTGGTTCTGCCGGAGGTTTCTTCCTGTTAAAAGGGAGTTTTT
>VUQS01028170.1:32284-56520 GCA_015108495.1 Heterochromis multidens | reverse complement strand
TTTTTTTTTTTTCTCTGATATTTTTTTTTTTTTTTTCACTAGTCAACACAGATCATAATTTACGGGGGGGTTTAATATATCAGCTTGAGATACTCCATCCTTCCCTCACTCTCTATTAATCTGTATATTCATTTATCTCTCCACGTTTCTTTTATTCATTTTCTCTTAATTTTCAAGTCAGTTTGTAAGCATTTTACGAAATTAGCATGCTGTGTTAAACTGCATTGGCACGCTCATACATAATTTCCTCAGGGATTAATAAAGTATTCTGATTCTGATTCTGATGATGTTGAACACGGAAAAAGTTTAGTGCAAAGCGATAATGAGGAGGTAATGTTTGTATCTGTTTTCTAACTAAACTCACGCCAAGATGTTGTCTACTGTTGGTGACAGAAATCCCACAGTTTCTCAGTATCGTGGTAGTTCTTCACCGTATTCCAACCTGGGCCTTAATCAGAGTTACTGCTGCCATGCTGTTTCACACGATGAACAGTTGAAAATGTTGCAAGAACTATAACTAATTGTGAAAGTTGTGGTTATGCATTTGACTTTTCCCTCTTTTCTCAAACTTTTATAATACAGTTTCTTTGTTTTTTGTTTTGCTATTCTCATTTCTCATGTTTTCCTGATTTTTTGTGTCTACCTCGAGGCATAGAGGACTGTGACAGAAAGCAGATTCTGTATCTACTGGAACAACAATGTAGGGCTTGGCTGCATGTTTTCAAGTAAGATAGGAGATACAACAGATGCATCTGAAATTGTACCAGAGCTTAGATACTGCATACAGTCTACTGACTGGATTACAGACTGAATTAAACAATTTTTAAATCTTCACACAGCAGGAATAAAAGTTATAGATGTAATTAAGTCTTCAGTCAGAGGTCAAGGACTGTTTTTTTTTTTTTCTTTTTTGTAAGGATCATCTAAAAAGATTAAAAATCTTACATTCAAAATTAAAGGAAATGTTCAGGAAAGGCTTTTACAGTAAAGCTGAATGTAAAAGACAAGCCATCATTGAACTAATTATATATCTCTCATTTACATCAAAGACAATTATAAAGATGCCACAAGGACCGTTATAACACTACACCCTTTGCCAAGGATAACAACTACTGCAATAAGTCTTAATGATAGAAAAATTTGCTCACTCTCTCTACCGTCATTTTCTCTCTCACAGTCACACACACACCTGCCCTTTGTATTACGCCTGACACAGAAGTGAGCGAGATGGAGTGCATTAATAAAGTGCAGTCAGAGCCCTTGCCCTCTCTGATTCAGAGAGAAGAAAAGGAACTTTTCATTTTCCTTTATCCTCTGTTTTTGATTATTTTCAAAACCCTTCATCTTTATAAGGCTGTTTCATGAGGACAAAAGAACACAGTGTTACAACAATACAAGTTACCACCAACAGATGACAAGCAGAACCAGCACCTCTGCTGTGCACCGGACACAACTAGTCTGTTATGGGCAGAAAACAGATGGCTGGGAGTTGCTTTAGCTAATACAAAAACAGGGGATTTTCTCATTTATTTATTTATTTTTTCTAAAAACAAAAGATGCAAAGGATAGATTACTTTAATACAGACAAAAGCTGGGCAGAAAGATTCCTTAATAAATTAGAATTGCTGAGGAGAACAACTAGTCCCAAATCTCAGGCTTTATGGGTCACCCAATTCAATGAGAAAAACGGTGACTGTAATATACTTCAAAAAGTTATCTTGTTTCCATTAACAGGAGTGAGCTGAAGTAATGGCACTTACTCTATAAACATACTGCATGTTTTTACAATAGCAGTAATAAGTCAGGAAAAGCAGTGCTGTTACGATTAAGCAGTTAGACTGTAAAAGATCAATTTAATCCACAACAATTTTTAGATGATAGCTATGGCTATAAATACTGTAGTGTGTGGCACTAGTTCCTGCAAAACATTTATCCTACTAAAAATTATAAATCTCAATTGTCATGTGGTTCCAGCTTATCAAATATGACTTGACTTGCGTTACATCATTTTAGTTGGAATATTTCTTTTGATTTTATGCAAAAAAAAAATTGTTTAAATCAGTTTTTTATCTATAACTGCCATTTTCAGCCCTAAAATGCTAAAAGCATTCATAGTTAATACTACTGTTGTCAAACATTGCAGTCTTTTATTTGCATTACGCTTTGTTCTTATTAAAGATGTAAACATACTGTAGCATGTCCTTGCTGAGTGGCAACTGACCTGGCTAAAACAACAACGCCATATGTTTACATCAAAACATGACATCAGCAATGACAGTACAGAGCACTGCTCGAGATGATACAAAGCTTGAGCCACAAAGAGCGGTTTTAATTAATTAATTTATGTGTTTATATTTTTCTTTGCTCATTCTCAGTGTAGATACAACTTCTTCTCGAATCATTTTCACATGGTCTGAGCTCAAGAGGTAGTTACTATCTATGGTAGGCAATCTTGTACAGAAAGTCAGCTTCCGAAACATATTTAGAAGTTCAATCACACATCGGAGAAAGACTGGGGTGGGGTTGGGGGGTAGGAAAAGACATTGCTCCAAAGACCAAGCTGAGAAAGTTAGTGCAACACAAGCCAGAAGAGAGAGATGGAGATAGAGAGATACAGGCAGAGAGTTAGTTGGGGAGTTGATATGCTGACTACAGGCAGTTGATTTGGTTTCAGAGAGCATTGTTACGGTGCTTTGAATTAATGCCTCCCAAAGAGTCCAATTGTGATTCTTGGGCTGTGCTGACAGAATATTTGACAGCCTGGGGTGAGCTGCTGATCTCAGCTGAATCCTCTGTTCTGTGTGCGTGAGTGTGTGTGTGTGTGTGTGTCTGAGCGTGAGTGTGTGTGTGTGTCATAACCAACACATGCATACACCTACACATGTTCAGATATATGTTGATGCGCAAAAACAGAAAATGAACCGACAGATTTATCAAATCATAAGTGACAGTTTGCTTAGCTCTAACACACAAACACAAACTACTAAAGTATGCAAACAACTCTCATATGCAGGTAAATTGAGCACATTCAATTAATCGTGATGAAAAAGTTTGACCAGCTGGTTTTTTTTTTTCTCTCTCTCTCTTCTTTTCCCTGCAGGAAACATGCTGTCCCTCTGGGCTGCTGAATAAATAACAAAAACAGACAAGCCCAATGCTTCATTACAACAATAGGAAGAAAAGAGACACTCCATCAAAATAAATCCGCTGCACAGTACCAGTCCGTTCTGACAGCAGCACAACATCAAGAAACATTATTTGTAAAATGTAACGCACAAACTTGCAGATGCTGCAGATACGTTAATTGTAGTCATCATGTAGTCTCGAGATACCGAAGTCATATTACTCACTAATACATCAAGGAATTTCTGTATATCCTTTTGTGTTTTCTATGCTTTTCTTGACAATTGTTTGTCTCATCCAGTTTACACTTTGTGGTGTATTGTTGGACTAAATTAAATATAGTATTCAGTCTGAAGTTGTTTTGATGAAGGCTTGTCAAGGGTTGCTTTGTGTTTTGCTTTCAAAACTACTACATTGGAAAATGGTAGCATCTGCTGATAGCCCGTTTGTACAACATTTAAGGAAAGTTGGTGTAACTGTAGTGCCTACCAAAAGCCTGCATTTGAGGTGATTAGAGAACATACATTTGTTGTAGTGTCAACCAATATCCTGCATGTGAGGCATTTGAGTAATATTGGTAAACTGCAACATCTACTGATTGTCTGGATGTGTTTAGAGTTCACATCTGTAAATTGCAGGGTTACACTCTCCCACTCTCAACTGAATGAGTCTATGCATCAGTCACATGAAGACACACACAGACAAAACTTGAAACCTGACTTTGCACACCAAGAAGAAAATCTTGTAATGTATCAGGGAAGGAAAAATTATTCATATTTTACGGTATAAAAACCTCTTAAATACTTTGGAAGTGCGACTTGAAATGAGGTATGAGATAACTACAATGACCTAAGTGGCAAATGAGTCAAATATAAGTATTTATTGTTTGCCCTAACTACCCTTCCCCTTTTCCCCATGTGAAACCGCCATTTTGCTAATTTAAAAAATGTACTCATTGCTGTATCATGAAAAGTTTAGTATCAATGCGATTAAACTAAATTTATGTGATCATGTTTTCTAAATTATGAGTCTCCATAGTCTTGGAGAGGATACTACAGTGAAAATGTTCTAACCTCAGAAGTCAATACTTTAAAATTAACTGGTGAGGAATGATAAAAAAAAATAAAAATACACAATAGGAAGAGAAGGATGCTAGTGACTAACAGCTGACTAAAGATTATATGTGCAATGCAGGTTTTGATTTTGTGGTTGGATACTTCTTCATTTCTAGGCTTTCTTTGCTACCTCTCACTTTACCTCTGAGATCCATTTACAGCACCTCTCCACCTTACTGTCTCCCTCTGCTTTTACATCTTTCTCTCTATCTTGAGTGCTGTGCCTCACCCTAATTAGAAATTCCCCCTCCGACCAACTGAAATTGAATTGCCCATCATTTGCATAATGATAGCTCACTGGGCTGATGGCCGATTTACCATGAGATGAAATGTAGCAATCACTTAAGAGAGTGACCATGAGGGAGTGTGGGTAAGCGGGTGCATAAGAAAAAAAAGGAAGGGTAGAGAGACAGAGAGAGAGGGGAGAGTGAAAATGTGAGAATAAAAAGGGATCACAAAGATAGAGTGAAGTAAAGAAAAAGAGAAAGAAGTCTGAAATCCACCAGGTATTTAGGTTATTGTCTCATACTGCAGTCTTGCTGGAAGGAAGGCTGTGTCCTCAATATGACAGTAACTGGACACAACAAGGACACATAAGGGCGCATATGTAACACATTTTCTCTTTTACATGCAACCACTTCTGTCTTTAAACTCTAATTATCCCACACAATATTTCACACAGAGCTACTATTCTTCTGTTTTCCCACCATTTTAAATGCCTGGATTTCTAGCTGCATGTTTTCTTGGGGAATTAATATTGTGAGTATAAGTGGCACTCTCAATGAGTATTTCAAATTTAAAAAATCAGTAGCTAAAATGAGAGTCTCAAACTAGTTAGCCAGGAGATAATCAAAAGCTCAATAAATGTATTTGCCTTTTCTTCTTCTTACTGATAAAAATTCAGCAAATAGACACACTTCATTAGGAAATAGGCAGTGTAAAGTGATGATCAGCTCCATCCAGAAGTATGTTTCTTCGCTCTCAGAACAGGAATAAAATGTTTGAAAGCAAATAATAAATGTCAACGACCTCCATTGTTAATGTAAGTGTTGAGCTGCTGTACACTATTATTAGTTTCTTGTGTAGATGCTTGGCACGTTCTGACTTTTCTTTTTTTTTTTTTTCACGAGATCAGGAACTCCTGAACCACCCACAGTTTATAAGAAGTGGCCACATTGTCAACTGTGTAGTTGTCAGAGAACGCCCTATCAGATGAACAACTGCCACACCATGTACAAATTACTGTAATCAATGATATGATAATGACCTTGTTGTCTCGCCTCTTCTGGGCCATCAATCTCACATTCCACTAGGCCTGGAAATTTGATTTGTAAAAAATCCTGATAAATCTTGTGTCAGTGATGTCACGTAACTACAGGGAAATCTAATAAAAGAGCCTGATCAGTGTGGTAAAGTGACAGTGAAGAAGCACGGGGCTGAGGCTAATGCACACGGCAGTCTAAAATCTCAACACTGAGACAAAGTTACCACCGAGAGTCCTGAAATAATTGCTTATTCATGAGTGGGCTGAGGCAAGTGGTGTAGAGGTCGTATTTATTTCTAATAGTTAGAAGTCATATGTTGGACTATCAGGTTGGAAGCTCTGCCCAAAGCACGATAAGGCCACTGTTTATTGTCTAACTTCCACTCTCCAACCTGAGGAACCTAAGACTCTCACACAGGGTACTTTCCACCCCTCAGCCATTACCTCAAAGTGTGTTTATGTGCACGAGTGAGTGTGTGAAGTATATATGTACACATAAATGTGCATTTGCGTGAGAGAGCTCTCATGAGAATGTGAGTGTGGTCTTTGGTTTCCATCACGAGTCTTGACCTAATTAAAATGTCATGTCAATGCTCAATATCTGACAAGTCATCAGAAAGCACACAGAAGCACACACACATCACTCAGTGCTAAAATCATTTATTTAATTCTTCAATCTCTTCTTCCTCTGTCCATCTCTACATAAGTGATCAGTGATCAAATGTCGCATGTTAAAGTCAGCCAGCCCAGACAGGAGGGAGTTAAGTCTCTTATCTCTCCTCCCCAGAAGAAATTCCAACTAGAGGCCTCGCTCTGCTGGTTTCCTGCCTTCTTGCCCAATGCCCTATTTTTACTCATCGGGGCTCTAGAATACCAGGGGCAGCTTTTTCCTTGTCACTAACATATTTCCTGCCATTCTCACTCTGACATTTCTCCCCTCAGCACGCTTCACTCAAATCGTTCCCCCTCTTTATGGGTCATAACCTTTCATTCAGGGATGTTCATATTCAAATGTACCTGCTGAAGCCAGAGCTGCTGCACACTCAACCATCATTCTGATAGGTCTTTTTTTCCTGTTTTAAGTAGGTGTTAATTTCACATCTTTCTGAGTGCTGCCAGAGACAATCGGCTCTACTCTGCTGTCAGGCTGACTGCATATGAAGATTCCCCTATAAACCCATAGGGCAGTTTGGTGCTTTAGACTCTTGGAAAATAAATTCAGATAAGGTGAACCTATCTGTTCTTTACAATTACTTAAGACCACAAATTTCCACATTCTTCTGACTCTTTTATTGAAAGAACTTATTTATTTAAACTCTGATCACTTATAAACTTTCACTACTACAATGGTCTATTTTGACAGATCAAACTGTCCTGCCGAAGCTATAAATCAAGACAGATTTTCTACTGGTTCTCCACTTTATTGAAGTGTTTCATAACCATGACAAGATGAAGTCAAATGGTCTACTTCAGCCCATGGAACAAAATGCAAAGTGGAAGAGAATTCAAAGTAAGAGGCCTAAAATACAAGAATGAATGGCAGTTTAATGAATGCCCGGGGAGACATGATATCAGTGGCTGGCTCTTTCACAGGAGCTTTCATCCTATTCATACACCAACATAGTCAAAATGCAGGTGGATCGATGCTGGTTAAAAACACTAATGGCACATAAAAGGAGCACACTTAGCTACTGTGTTTCTTTCTCACCAAGGTCTGATCACTACTATTAATGGAATGCAGCTCTCAGTAAAGAATATCCAGCCAGCTCCAGGTGAAAAAAAAGGCCCATTGTCTGATTTTCAAGGCAACTCTTCTTACAAACAGTGGCACTGACATTCTAGATGAAGAGAGTTTGGCTTCTCATTCATATCTGCAGCAATAAATATGCTGATTTTCATTCAGTTGAGTGGGATATCATGAATCCAAGACGGTGGACACCTGTGCTCAAATCACACCGTCTTATTGTACTGCTTGTTTTTTGTCCCTTTACTGGCTGCATTTGTGAATATCAATATTATTTCCCAGTAAGAGATAAATTGTATTGAATGGTTGCCAGGCTGCAGGAGAGGAGACTGCTCAGCTGACTAAAAGAGCAATTCTCCATTTTATCTCTCCATCAGTGTGTGTGTGTGAGTGTGCCTTAATGCCATCCCACAGATGAAAGTCTATATGTGCATATGTATGTTTCATTTTGACAAGAAGCAGAATGAGCCAGAGCTTGCTGCATGACTAGGCCATGTGAGGAAAAAGTTCACGTGATGCAGACAAATACAGGCAGTCTTCAGCAGAATGGAAAGACTGTAATCAAACCATAAATCAGAAATCACTGAACTGCCATCCACCCAAGCCTCTCCCTCTCCTTTTCACCTGCAGTTTAGTTACTACCTCCTACTCCGCTCCGCAGAGCTCCCTGTATGTAATCTTACATACAACGTTGCATACAGTTCTGAAAGAGGGGAACAAGAGCTAAATGAAACATGTAAAGAGGTTTCTATCATCTGAAATCTTGTAGTGCAAGGAAAAAAAGTCCATGTTCATACCTTAATTCTGAAATCAGCAGTCAGATATTAATATTTTTTTTCTGACTTTTTACAAACACATGCAGTCCATATTTGTCTAGCCATGACTTTCATAGTGAGCCACCTGGTGTGTTGTAATATCAGGCGAACAGTGGGGTCATTGTGAAGTAGCTGTGTGATATCAAGGAGAGTGACCCATTTAGAGCCCAGCTACAGAGCTGACAAGCCTCTGTTATGTCTAGGACATCTGGAGGGCTGGAGCCACTCACTCCACTGAACTCCATATACAACTCAATCCTTTCCAGAGAGGAAAGGATATGTGACATGATCATGGATATTTGACAAGCTCACCTATAGGTACTATTCAGAGGAGAGGGGATGTAAAGCAGTACTGATGCAGATGACGATCTGTTATGGTACCCTGAAAATTTGGAAGGGATTAAAAAAACTGTATAAAGCTTTTCGGCACATCTTGCAAAGATTTTACACGACTGGAATAATGGCACAGTGTGATCTGCTACTCAGCAAAAGTTGTCTGCAAAGATCAAGTGATCAAGGGAGAAGTTCTATCTCATTATTTAAATGAAAATTACTTTTTCAGTAGCTGATTCAATCTAGTGATGTTTAAAAGAGGTCTTGCATATTTTGTAAAATCACTTAAGCAAGAGAAATAGACTGTGGGAAGTAAAACCAAAGAACACCCAGTTAAAAAGAAATGTTACTATTCATGTATCATACACAATGGTGTCCAAAACAACTGAGATTTGTCCAATGAAGCTGCAGTGTGCCGCATTATATAAACGAATACATGAATGCATAATGAGAGGCCAAAATGAGCCAAGGAAAGCACACTGAACAAACCCCCCAGGGAAAAAGAAATTATTCAGAATAGACGAGGACACAATTCAAATAATATTGGGAAGAGAAACTTTTTTTACTCGTTATTTAAAAGCCATGCTTTAAATATAAAAACCAGAACTACCCTACATCTACTGAGCGCACTTGAGCAGTGAGATAAGGATTTTAATGGATCAGTTTTTTCACTCATTTCAAAGCCTTGCTTTCATATTGTGGCCTAAGGTAAGATTGCTGAGATTATATACTGTATAGGCAAAGTGCTAGCTAACCTAATATTTTTGATGGTTCAAACATGAGCATAATATGCGCATTTGTGCTCACTACAGCTAGCACAATGCAACGCCAAAAAGCTCTGATTATTTAGACAATTCCACTGTCATTTCACTTTTTGTAGCTCAAACAATAATTCTGTATCATGAGGTAATTCATTTTTGTATGGCGAGGCAATTGGCTGCAAAGATTGAATCATCAACCCTTGTTTCATTTTCCATGTAATTAAATCAGCTATTGAAAAAAAAAAAACTATGTAAGCTGGCATACGATTCAGGGAAAATTAGCATTTTTAATCACAGTACATTACTTTAATAACTCAATAAATCTGTGACAGCTGGAGCATCTGAGAATGTTGTCACAGCTACTTAGTTCTGCATTTGCAACTAATACAGGATGAGAATCAGCCTGAGAGAGACAGAGAGGGACCAAAATGAGAGAGGGGAGAGAAAAGAAATCCAGCTAAGTGAGACTGAGAGGATGATAATGCAGAGGAATAGGAACAAAAGCATGGCAGGTGAGGTGAACAGAGCCAGGAAGAAAAAAACATCACCGCAGACTTTGGCACAGAAAGGGGATCGGCACTTGTCTTCCCTCATTCAGTTATTAACCGTTAATCCCCAATTAGCTTATTTGTCACCTCTATGCCATACATGAGACCTGCTTACTCTTCATGTTGCTTTGGTATGTTTGTGCAGCTTAATGACTGTAGCTGCCAAATACACTAAATAAAGCTGAATGACTAAGCAAAATTTCATTTAATTGCAAAAGGATGTCAAGAAACAAGGATCATCTAAATGCTGTTAGCATTTGGATGATCATAAATCATCTGAATCGAAGAGTAACTGGTATTGTATTGTAAGAAAGCTTGGAAGTGTATGGTGGATGGTTCGTGGATTATTATCTTACAATTCTGCATGTGGTTCCAATCCTGCTTCCAATGCAATCTTGCTTGTCTCTTCAGAAGACTACTTTTTTGGTCTTTTTTTTATTAATTTAGGAATCTTAATCGTAAAGAATAAAGTCTATTCGGGTGTAACCATACTATTTCCATCATCATCATCATTGCCTTATCAACACTATACTTGATTAGTTTTGCTGGTGATTTATCTGTTCATCTCTTTTTCTACTGAAAAGAATGCTCATTTCTACTTCTACGTTTTGTTTTGGGCAACTAAAACACAATGGCATAACTGAGAAAATCCACAAAACCTCACATTTGAGAAGACAAATCCACAAATAAATTGGCCTGTGACTATTACTCAGTCATCAATAATATTGGGAGTTTAATATCTGTCGATTGTGTGATTGCTTGACCAAGGTGGGTGGAGTTCACTCAGTTAAGCTGCGCTACACATGTTGGTGGAAGTCAGCCTCCCTGACTTCCACTCTGGTGGTTTTGTTTAGCTAAGTCTATCTTTAGTTTCCTTTTAGTTATATAAAACAGATTTATTTATAGCTACAAATCCTGTGTGGTCTCCCATCCATTGTCCAGTTTTGAGTATCAAACAATGCAGTGATATAAATAACAATTTTACCTGTAAGTTTTCCTTTGACAAACTCAATTTTAGGGTTTTAATAGCCTAAAAATCTTAACCATATCTTAACCCCATAAATTCTTATATAGCTCACTCTGAACTGTACTTTCCATTTAGTTGTAGAAGTGTGTGATCAAACTGTGGTAAGAACACTGATGTAGGACAACGACTGTAATGAAAATAACAGTGAGTGTCGGCAGGTGCATGAGCACAAATGAAAGTGAGAGCTGGTGTCATGTCAGCACGTGCATGCTTGGGAAAAAGAACTGTCTCGTATTGCTAGCATGTTTGTATGGAAGCGTGATAATGTACTGTACATCCACTCTATTCCATTATTTTGTTATTTTTATTCTGTGTAAGTTTGCAAAATTGTTCAACAAGCTCTTTTCTCATTATGACATTATGACTCATGATCTTTCAATCGCTTCCTCTCTCTAGAACGTGTTTGTTTTGTAGTTGACTGCACAATTACAGGGCCGCAACAGTAGAAACCTACATTTTCTAGCTTTACAGTGTGTTCCTGAGTTTGGACTGTCTCAAACACACACACATACATGTTTTCCCATGAATGTATCTAGCAACATAAGATGACAAAAAAAGTCCAATGCTCCATTGAGATGTGACTTTACATTCAGAGGCACATGAAAGCATTATGGCAAAGAGTCAATGCCCTGAAGGTGTTTTGGCATATTTGTGCCCATTTGCTGTATCTTTGCAGTTCCATTGAGGAGACTGAGAAGCCTTGTTTCCACTGATACCCAGCCGTTTGATTCACTTAGCAGGCTTTGTCATGTGCATGCTGGATTAAGCCTTAAAAAAACAGCCTGAACACATACACACATGCATGAGCAACAGCCATTAGCACGACTGTGGTAGACCCCACTAATTAGCTCATCAGCTCAGCACCTCTCTGCCTCGCTTCACAGATCTGGTTTCAAAGTACACTTTCCAAAAGTGTCATAGTGCTAAAACGATGGCATTATGGCATTGGACATATGAGTATATTTCCACGGGCTCTCTGGGGATAAGCAGCAACACAGACAAAAAAGAAAAAAATTGCAGTTTCTTCTATTGACTCTGTGACCACTAAAATAGCACCCAAAGAAGCTAAGTTGATTTGACAGAACACGTACAAGGAAAAGCTATTATAACGCCATGTCAGGCTGATTTTGTAAGAATGACTCCGCTGGGCAGCTCGATCCATTTGCAGATCAGGGAACAGTGGATCAGAAGCGGCTGGATTTTTATAATACTCCACAACAAACACACACAACAACCTAACAAACCTAACAGCTCACACTCTACTTGTGGTTCTTCTCTCTCTTTCTCACTCTATCTCCCTTCCTCTCTCGCTTTCTTTCTCTTGAAAGTAAACAGTGCACCTACCAACAATCATTTTATTTTTAACTTTGAGGTTTATGCTGCTTTGTGGTCATTTGAAGAAGTGGAGGATCATTTTGCACACTATGAGTGCCAAAACAATCTCAAATGTCAATTACTTTTGGTCTTTATAATACCAAAAGGGTAGAAGTGATAACACAGTTATCCCAGTTTCTCTTTTTCAAACTGTTAGTCATAAAAGATTCCAATTAATTTATAGCTTCAAATCTAAACTTTGTTTTTCCGACACTCAGGGCTGTAAATTCAGTGAGAACATTTGCCACCATAACATTTATGGTTTATTATATTTGCAATAAATTGCAGTTCCTCAATTTCACAACATTTTTTACATGTGTATATTTATCTGCTTATTATGTTCAAATTATACCGTTTGGTAATTTCTCTTTCATTATAGACTGACTACTTTGTGCAGCCTACTAAGAGTGTTTCTATAAAGTAAACACCAGTTTTGTACAGTCTCATATGTAGACTGGGACCAACAACTCAGCTTTACATGTCACTATATATAACATTATTACAAAGTCTGCTGCTGCACCGTGGCCTTGTGGTTTCTGATATGGCAAAGCCAGGGAAATGGCAGAGAAGCCAATCTACACTTTATAACTCAACCACACATCAATAATAGAAAAAAATAGATTACAGTAAATCCATGGTTCAAAAGCTGCATACCTTTGAAATGTCAAAGGGGAAACCACAACGGATAACTCATCTCAAAACTCATTTCAACTGCACAATGCAAGCTGTATTACAAATATTCAACAGCTTACTGTTCCCTCCAGGTATTTTTCAGCAAAACACTCTATACATTTTCATTTGCAATGAGAAAAAAAAAGAAATGTATTTTTTCACTGGCAAGCAGCCAAACCAATTTAATTACATTCCAAATGGGCACAATCTCCACAGAGCAACCAGCTCATGTTGTATTTTTCAAACTTCAACAGCCTCCTTGACTTTCTCAGAGTAATTGAAATCTTCCACTCTTCCACCCTCGTCATTATGCAGAGCAGCAGAAAGTACAACAAACCAAACCAAAAGGAACAAGGAGATCTGGCACTCAGAATGAGCCGCTTTAGCCAATTTGTAACTTCATCAGCACGTCTTGATGCAGTTTCTCCTGAAGTCAATTAAAAGAATACTAGACAGTGTATACCTAAAAAGAACTAACACCTTCCTCCTGCCAAAAATATGGTGATTAACCCATGAATGGTGTCAGCAAATCCTGGGAAAGTATGATGAGAGGTCGCAATTTCCATTTTGGATGAATTCCTCCAGCCTTGAGGCAAATTCAAAAAGATTGCTTTTTATGTGAAAATATTCATTAATTACTTACCAGAATGCAATGTTTCTGCATCTAAAGACATGAGTCTTTGTAAACAACAGCCTATGGTGCCAAGAGGTATAGTTATACAACAAAAAAAAGCATAACAACAGTAATTAAGAACACAAATCCAGATAACAAGACAATTTGGATTTGGACAATTTTCCTTTTTTAAAATGTTTCAAATAGTTTTTGTTTTCCATTTTCATCACTGCAGCGATGGTCAAAACATTTCCAATTAATGTTTCAGTCCTTGATAAAACATCAAAAGATGCCTTAAAAGAGCTTATTGGCAAATCATTTAAAGTCTCTTGGGAATTATTTATTATTATTATTATTATTAATATTATTATTTTTTTATTTTTTTTAATGCTTAGGGAGACTATAATCTCAGACATGTTCTCTATTCTACTCAGTGGGTAATTATGAAATGGCAGGCGAATAATTCATCACACTGGCAGTATGTGTGGATGTCTGTGTACGCTACAACTGAGAATAAGGTCCTGAAGTGACCAAAGTACTTTGCATGGTGTCAGTCATGTTATACTATGTTTGCCTGAGGATGCCCAAATAATTGTCTGTGATCTTCAAGCATTACATAAACACAACAAAATAACAAAATAAAAAGTATTTTCCATTTTCTGTGTATGGAGATATTTAAATAATGAATAAACATAAATACTTTTAGGCAATTTTCCTGATATTTATGCAAACTTGACCAGAGCTCTCTCTCCCTAGCTCTCTTTCTCTGTCACTAAATCTGTCTGAGATCCCAGCCACAAGCAAGTGCCTTTGTGTCAAAGATTAAGTGAAACCAGGAGTGCCAGCAATGCTGTGTTTGCACTGTGAACACACTCAGTTTCAGCTGCACCAATACATGAGAATACTCAGACATAAACAGCCACTGTAGATGAAAAATAAGCTAAGGCTAAAAAACTTTCATAAATATAAATGTATTATCAATCATTTTACACATTACGAAAGTATTGTTCTGAGTATATTATACACAGTACATATATTAAAAGCAAGTGTATAAGCAATGCCAAATTAGGCTTGGCACTACTATGCAACAATAAAGAGAAGTGCATTTGCGTCTGCATTTTAGTACAGGGTAGCTCCTCTGTAAGAGTAAGTGTTTTTACTATACTGAGTTGTCACAGAAAATGTTTGGGTAGCAAGGTCTGGCTATCAACACACAGAGAATATAATTCCTGGAAAGTAAGGCAACTCTACAATAAAAATATTATGAACAAAGCCCAAAAGTGCCAGAGGTGGTTTACAAGACAGAGGCAAAAAGAGGCCTTGGGGGGACTGTGGGTTTGTAGTGATAGGGAAGGGAATCTCACACACACTTGGCTCAGGGAGGAACAGAAACAAATGGCACATGGCAGACGACCAATCCCTGGTGGCCTAACCAGCTAACTAACTTCCGGTGCAACCCTTAAGTGACTCAATAATGATTTATTGACAAGTCAAACATTTTTTAAAACAAATAAATAATAGATAAAGCTGACTTATCTTTCTTGCCAGTCTTTTGGATGCGTTTGAATACAAATCCTTCAAAAATAATAACTGTGATCACACATTTAATCATGGGATTGACTGTTAATACTAAGATGTTCATATTATCAGGTACAGTGATCTGTGGGTTGAACTGTTGCTGCATAACAACACATTTCTGTGGTCTATGAGCTCACATATGCACTTGTGTTTATTTATGTTATGTGACTGCATAAGAGAGTGTCTACTTGCAAGAAAGTGTATGTCTTTGAGTGTCTCTCAGTGGGCCTGCGGTCTTTGAGTGTGGACCTGAACCAGCCGTCTCTAGTTCTGTTTGCACAGGACATGCCTCAGGAAGCTAAGACAACTGTTCATGTTTGCCCAGGCTTGCGAACCTCTCTTAATACACCCGACAGCTGCATTCTTTGACAGCGCAGACGCTCTGTTTATTAGTGTTTTTATACATTTAGCCTATGGAATCTGTTGGATCATGCCATCCTTACTGACCTTTTCTAAAGAAACACCCATCAGGAGGAGCAAGGAGGACAGTAACACCAGTGATTAAACCATTAGCCAACTCTAACAAGTACATTCTTCTTAACTTTCCTGTTCCTGTTTCCATTTAATACAACAAACCTTTAGTACAACCAGGACTGAGTCAACGGTGATAATTTACGGTCTTGCAAAGAAGCTAATCGTGAATTTTGAATTATTCCATTTAATAGGGTTTTGGAGCCTTAACAGACTTAACTAAGGCTAATAGAAACACCAGATCCAGATCTGTTCTGTCACAGTGTAACTTGCACAGTCTGACCTGTAAAGATGCCCCAAATTGCTCTTACCCCTTCTCCTTTCACTCTTTCCTCTCCTTAGTGTTTCATTTCCTGCCTATAGACCCAAACAGCAGTCTTGCGCCATTTCAGGTACAGCCTTTACTGAAAAAAAGTCACGACAGTACCAAAACATATGCTATAATATACCATTCCTATAGAGATGAAATAAAAAACAAATTGCTGGATGAACTGCAAGATATTTGGAGAGTGGTGAGTGTGGAAGTGAGAGATGATGAGATCCGTCTGTGCTTATTTGAAATGTTGATACGGTTTTCTCGTACAATGGTTACGCTAATTTATGTACCAAAGCCTGCTTTACACAAATCTGCCAAGTCCAATAACTGTGTTCATAATCTCCAGCATCTAGAATAATCACTTTGTGGTCTATTTGTTTATAAATGAAATGAAGCAATTATCCTAATGAAGATCAGCTTTCTTGCTGGGGGAATTGTAGCACTTCAGCACAATGAAAATGTTTTGTCTTTGTTGTATCCATGTTGGCATGCTGATTCCTTAATCATAAAACAATAGGAACAACAAAAAATTTATTGTATGATAATTAGGAACACGTAATTCACAGTTGGGATTCTAAAACTGTAGCAAAGAAAAACTGAACTGCGCACTTCCTGACCTAAAGTCTAAACCACATAATGTGGATGCTGCTAAATGTCAGCAACAACAATAAGTTTGTTGGTGAACCAAAGACATAAAGTTGCATAACATAAGGTCACAACAGTTATTATTGACTTATTTTTATAATAAAAACGGAGCCTTCTATGCAACATTTTTTGTGATACTTACTACTAAGTATGTTTACCATGTACCAAGCATGCTACATTTGTTTTGTCTACATGTGTTATAGAAATACAAAGATCGCATTCAACAGACATAAAAGTAAAACATTACTTAAAGAATGAGCCTTCAAGTTCAACAAAGACTGAATCAAGGGTTGTATTTCTTGTATTGCAGTGCTGATGGAAAGCAGATGAATCTGCTTTGAAATGCTACTGTAGCACAGTGAAATACTGTCAGTTTTCCCTTCTCGTCAGCAGACTGAGCAAAGAACCGGGCACAGAAATAGTTAAATAAATCAGATAAAGGAGATCTTTCTCCTTCTCTTTGCTTCCCTCTCTCACACACACGCACACACACATGCACAGACATTCTTTAGTGAAATCCATCAATCAGCATTTCATGCAGTTTGGGTTTGAACCACACCAAATGCACTAAAACAATAAACGTCTGTCTTTCAAGTCGCTATCTGGACTGGAACACATCTGGTGGCAAGGCTCATTTTGGTTTCCACTTCGTTGAATGACATTACAGACTCAATGGCGAGCTGAAAAATAAAGTACCCCTAAAAATCTCTCTCCAGTTTCCCTCCATCTACAGACCCTTCTCTTTCTTTATGCACACACCAACCTTCTTCCCCCTCCCTGCACTAACCAGCTAACCTCTCAAATGCTATTCCACCACCCCATCCCCCAACCAATCAAGAAGTGAATATAAAACAGCACAAGGAAACTGGGCTGCATGAGGGAGGTGATAGAGAGGGGGGAGAGAGAGAGTGAGAGAGAGAGAGAGAGAGAGAGAAACAGCCAGTCAAGGCAATTGCTACTGAGAAACTGAGAAACCAGTGGCCTCCTAAGGTGAAGACAGTTTAAAATGCCTTGCTACATTGGACTTGACTTTACACAAGTCACAAGTGTATGATACACACACCCAACAGCCAGCCGAGGAGCCAAGAGTCAAGCCTGACTGTTGTATTTTGGTTTCAAGGGGCTGTGACGATAATTAGGGTTAATGTGATTTAATGAGGGGCACGAGTTGAACTGGGGCTTGGCCGATTTAGTTCGTAATCAACGTCAAGATTGAAATTACTCTGACACCTTATGATGCAGCTGTGTTTTGCAGTAGCTTACAGCTTGTCATGCATGTCACCCAGGATGAAAACCTGATATCAGTCTCATCCTAAAAGCAGTCTGGTGATAAACTTACTGAGTGATAGATTACAGGATGATAACAGCACAGAAATTACTTGGATGGCAATAGTATATCACAAAAGTATATTGGGAGGTGTTTTAAAAAATGCACTGTCATGATTCAATTCGTGGTAGTTAATATAATCAATCATCAACATAAATAGTCTGTTTCTATGGGCCTTGGTGATTAAGTAGCTAATGAGGCAGGATAAACTATAGAATCTATTTTCAGCCATACATGACTTATGACCCTCTTAACACCTCTAGTAGCTCTGAGTCATGTCTGGTCTAGATTATAAAGTACAGAGCACTGGAGTGCTGCAGAGACTGGTTGACTTCACTATCTTGTAGGTTAAACTCAAGTCCATCGTGGTAAATCCCTGTAATGGATAGCTGTATCCCCATTCTTGCTCTTTAAACAGACAATTGCTGTCCTTAAAATACCCTGTGAAATCCAAGATAGATGCAGCTATAGAATAGAAACTACAGTATCATTGATGTGGTGACAATGGGGCTTTTTGCTGTGATGCAACTATACAGTAACATAGCTGAATAGACATAAAGCCATAACAAGGAAGGTCGGGTTCTGCATGTAACACACATTTGGATTTAATTCAGTTGAAAAATGTAGTCATCCTCATACCTCTAACTGTATTTCTCTTTATTGTGTTTTAAATTTGTGATCTAAAAAAAAAATCCTCACACTCCTACTGTAACAGTCTAGGCATACAACACAGTCTAAGCCCCACTGCTCCAGAGAATAACACTGTAGCTACTTATCATTAACTCAAAGACACAATCAGCCCCAGGCGATCCAGCTTCCCTCCATAACCTTTTGACATTGCTGCTGGGAAGGTAAATGAGAGAAGAAGTTAGACACAGTGAGGTGGTGGTGGTGGTGGGGAGGGGGAGGGGGGGACAGAAAGACTTCATTATGAATACTGCCAGGACCAAAAAAAAAACTAAATAAAATAAAATAAAATAACGTCACAATGTAGACAGTGATTTTTAAATCCAAAAAAATAATAAAATAATCTTCATTCCATGAGCTAACTGCCAGAAACTGCATTATAACAATAAACTCACCACTCGTAGATCCAGCAACACAGACTGCATCTTTCCCTCTGGTGTGCATGTGAGCCATGCATGGGTTAACATTTTCCCAGTGAGAATAGTTGGGATATTGCAACTCGGACTGGCCAGTCAGCAGAATGTTATGAATGGGCACAATGAAAAACCCCAAGTCCATGCTGTCGACCCAAGAATGCTTGCCTCCATGTAATTAACTTCTCTCTGTGTACAGAATGAGGTACTGCTGAAATAACTCTTCTTATTTCTGTTTCTATTACTGTCATGTTTTGAAGAGGGGGGAAAAAAAAAAATCACATTCTGAGAATTCAAATGGAAAATATTTTCGCCTGTCCATACTTTGAAGTATCCTGTGACTAATATAGTGATTTGGATAGAACTGGAAATGGAACGGACCACTTAAAAAGGGGTGGTACGTGCTCTGCAAAAGCTGGCCTCATTGCTTTTTGAGTGGATGAATGTCAGCTAATGGTAATGTGCATCATGTAGTGATGTAAAATAAAGCATAAGATAAAACATAAGATAACCTGGATAAATGTACAAATGAGGTTTATCTTGAAACCTGTTTCATATATCTCACCTCAAAGTGTTTTAGCAATTAGATTTGCGTTGTGCACACACACACATGCATGCATTTAGTTCTAAATGAAATCTCTAAATAACTGATAGTAAGTTGGAACAGACTGCAACTATGTAAAGAGCAACATCTGCAAACCATTGAATTATAAACCTACAGTATAACTACGCTATAATTACATGAGAGGCTCTCTCTTGGGCACTGTGTTGTTAGAGGGAACAGGGATGAGGGGAAAGTGGAACATCTACAGTAATCTATCCAACTTCATTTCACCGGAGTGATTCTGCCTGGGGGTATGCACAAGTCATAATGCATTTGACAAATAGTCTCCCACTAAAACAGGCATTTGCGAAGAAGTGGCCTTCAGCGCTGGTATACACAGCTGAGTGTACGCTGAACAAACAAGCCTCCCACTCAGCGAGGAAAGATACAGAGAGGCTTCAAAAAGATTAGGAGAAATCTTGGGCGAAAAGTAAAGATGACTCACAGTGATTGTGCAAGTGCAGGACAATGCAAGTTGGATGGAGTTGAGAAGAGCAACAGAGCCGTGGGGTTCTTAACAAAACACAAATCGATGCTTTTCTCATGTGTTGTTCTTTGCATTGTTCTGAAGTACGGGTGCACAGGTTGTTTTACAATGAATTGCAGAGGAATACAACGGTTTTAAACAATATCTTTATCATTTTGGTTTCTAAATATGAATTAGACTGAAAAGCAAAACTAAAGCATAACCTTTTGATTAAATATCTGGCCAATGCTTACATTCCCTTGTCACTTTGTTAGCACTAATGTAGTCAACAGTCATGCAATAAATCCTACCTTCATGGAGATTATAGTGCTCAGTTTTAATTCTTACAGTTGTTTTAGAGAGGTGTTGATTTAACGGTACGACTACAGGATTTAGTTTGCAGTGCTGACTATATATACTGACTATACTGTATTCTGTCCATCCCATTTATAACTCTGAAGAAAAGACGAAATTATGGAAACACCTCTAATGCAGTTCCTGGAAGTTAGCTCATGCAACAGAATCTAACAAAAACTGAACTGTACACTGTGCTGCAGGACTGTTTTATTGCATCTGTTTTCGCAACCTGTACCCAAATAAAAGCATTTTGTTAATGATCTTTACTTTCCCTACTACTGATTCCTAGAAAAAGTAGAAAAACAGAATGAATGCCGATCTGATTATTATGTGTGCACACCATTTACAGTCACTCTCACAAAGCCTAACAGTCACCCTCAGAAATAGATTTGAGTTTACACCACTAGAACAGGAAGCCATAGACTTTTTTATATGTGGACTGTCCCACTTAGTATTATGTTCACTTCCTGGGTGGTATGTCTACTACAGTACTGTAGAGCATAATTACGCTAGTGATTTTCACAAAAGCTGTATAGTTAAATATTGTCTGTTTTAGGTGTGAATGTTTTCAGGAGGCCCCGTTTGGGAGTTTAGTCTTTCGAGCCTATTCATAAACGTGCAGCTCTTTAGACTGCAAAAATCTGTTACTTAGAATCATCTTTGCAATTTACTACAGAAAAATTCCATCAAAAAATATTAAAACCATGGATTTAACCACAATGACTAACTCTCTTATGACTCTGACATTAAGAAAAAAAAAATCTGCTTCATTACTTGCAGGTGAAGTAGCATTAAACAGCTGTGGCACTTCTAGCACTGGGCCACTCCAGGAGGTCAACTCCATACTTGTGAATTCAAGGTGCCAGTAAGATGAACTATTGCCAAAATGTCATATAAAGATCCTGTATCATTATTCAACAGTTACGTGTAGAAGCAGGAGTACAGTACAGATAATGTGTCGCTTTACATCATAGTCACAGCTGTTACTTTAGTAATGACAATGTTATATGATTCTGTCCTTGAAACCCAAACCTGCTCCTCACCGGGCCAACAGCCTCTACGCTTGCTGAATCATGATAACCAATACAGTTCATTGTGTTAATACTACAAGAGCAGGGACTTAGCCTCAGTCAGAGACAACAAGGTCCTACTGTGATCTTCAGTAGTTAGTACATCTGCAGCTACTCTGTGTCTGCCTACAGTGTATGTGTTTAGTTAACCATGCACACACAGAAACACACACACACACACACACACACAAGTATGCAACTTTTTCAAAAGGAAAGAAAGATTACAAAAGCCCTCCTATTTAAATCCTAGTTCCATTGATGGACTAAATTAATGTGTAAATGTAAATTAAGCTATAATTATGAATACTTTATGTTGGATTTTAAGGACTGAGATTGACGTTCCAGTGAGTAAGGAGTTAAGGAATAGCTGTAGTCAGTGTAAAGTATTCACATATTGTAATTCAAATCTCTCTGCAAGTCTGTGTTGTGTGAGTGTTGGCGTAGAGGAGTGTGTGCATGTGCAGCTAACTGCGTGTGTTGGACATGTATACATACAGGTGACTGTGTGCATGAACAGGAGAGATTAACAATTCAAATATTGTACTGAGCTATAATGTTTCACTTTGTCATCAGCAAATGTTAACTGCCTGCTGGCTTCCCTCCAGGTGCTAAGGCAAGCAAACCAATTTGAATGGCTGGGGGTATATTGCCTTCTTCTAGCTCTGCTCAGTAGTTACTGGCAAATGTTTACACAAGTTTTACCTTGACCACCACAGTAAAAGAAACTTGGCTCGTTAATTGCAACTTGTAACCTTGGACTATTAAGTAGGTCTGTATGTACATTTCTCACTAGTAGATGCCAAACATTTTTCTGCAAGGCAAAGAGTCTGCAATGGTATACAGGCATGGACAGAGTGTAACAGTAAAAAGCTGGTCTCTTTACAGCAGGCCCAATATGAACAGAATATCAATAACCACCTAATTCAATAAGGAATTGGAAATCCAAGAAGCACTACTGCAAATAGTCTCCCCCCCCCCTTTTTTTTTCCAAAGAGCATGTTTTCAGGGGTAGGATAATTCATGGCAGGTGTTGGAACTTTAAGTTTATCAACAAAAGCTTATATTACTACTAAATAGCGTGCGTACAACGCAATTAATTTTGGGAACTTCTTATCAGTGCTAATGTAAACACAAAAGCTAATATAATAATCAAACTTTAACCCAGCACAGAAGGCTTCGTTTCAGGGCAAAGGTGAATAATACATTTTTAAAAAAGTTATTATGTGTACACTGATGCGGTTGAATTTTTGCCCATACAGGTGCTGTTAATCAAGCATGCCAGAATATATATATAGAAGTGACTATTCCTAATGGAAACAATTTTCCCGAGCAATAAAGCAAAATAAAACAGATGATATGCAAAATGTCGCTGCAAGATATATACGTAGAGGCTACAGTATCACAACCAGTACCAAGACGCATAAAATGCTCTCATATTTCGAGGCAATTGTATAAGGTAATTGTATTTCGGAGTAATAGTGCACTGACGATGTGGAGTAGCTGGAAAGTCTATTTCCGTAGTTAATTCTGAAACGTTTAAATCATATAGGGAACATTTTGCCGGTCATTATATTACCAGGAAAAAAAAATCATACACATTCATTTTGTTTATTTGTCTGTTTGGTTGGAGAAAGCAATCACCGGCTCCTCCGGTGCGCCAGATAAAGTGGTGCGCTCCAACTCTGCTCACAGGACATCCACAACACAACGCAGCCCAGTTTATTCAGATTAATACACAAGCGAACTGCAATTAAACGAAACCTCATGTGCACGATCTCAAAGCAGGTGTCCTTTTTTAGTAGAGTTTATGAATCTAAATACAAAAAAAATGCAACAAAGTTTACTGGTAAGCGCAGCCTGTCACTCAGTTATCCCGAGGGAACCAAAAGTACAGCACTTGTCACTAGAGGTCTTCAAACAGCGTGCCTGAACAAATACGACCCGTTTGCCACATGTGCATTCAATACACTTAAGCGCTTGCATCGTCAAACTTGGGGTTGCACATCTGACCGACTAAAGTAGACATAATTGTTTACCTTGTTAGAATGGTAATAGTCCAAACCGGAGTCAGTCGGTAGCGTACATGAACCCACGCTTGAAGGGGGAGCTGGATAAAATCTGACGTCCATCTCAGAGTCCGCAAGACTGACGGCATGAAAACGTAGCTCCAAAAAACCTGTGCGACTTCTCTCTCTCCTGCACACACACACTCACACGCACTCACTCACACACGGCCCCTCTCTCTCCCTCTCTTTTCTTTTCTTTTGTGTATCAAACCGAACAAAAAAGTAGTACGAGAAGATGTTCAGTCTTTAAATCCGTCCTACAGTTACTTCAGCACTAACTGCACGGTGATGCTCTGATATATAACATCCCTATAAAGTTCACTTGGAAACAGGGAGAAAGAGAAGAGAGCTGCCCGCCTCAGTAATCTCTGAAACTAAGAAGCTAAACAGTGAAGTTGTTTGACAGCGAACCAAGCCGGGCGTGCTGCAGGTGAAGAAATGATCTTGCCTACGGTTTCTCCCAAAACGCCCGCTCTCCGTTCCTCGTTTCCAGACGCGCTGCAGCTTTGTCATGTGGGAGCGCTCTGATCCGTCCATGCGTTCCCGTCCACTCAGCAACTGCTAGGCTGCGACCTCTACCGGTCAGAGGAGGACAGGCGAGAAGAGGGTCAGTGGGGCTGGGAGGATTGACGAGGTGTAGTGGCGAATGAGTCTTTTCAAACTGAGTTTAAGTGACCGCTCAGATAGTGGCACAACGGCAGCCTCTGCGTGGTCGTGAGAGCATCTCAAGTTCATTTAACACTGTATTCAGCTGATTCAAAGAGCCGTAGAAAATGGTTTCTTTTAAATTATCCAAAAAAAAAAAAAAAAACCCAACAAAAAAAAAAAAAAAATTTTTCTTTTTTAA
>VUQS01028170.1:0-25415 GCA_015108495.1 Heterochromis multidens | reverse complement strand
TTGAAGCTTAACTGGAGCCTTTTACATTCCCAAGTCCTAAAACAGAACCACCGCAAAGAGAGATGATGACAGAATAAAAGTCGGAGTGATGAAACAAAGTGTAAAATTCCAGTAGATGAGTAAAATATCTTGAAGGTCAAAATTGTTTCAGTCTGAACATAGAGGGATAAAAATGCTGTGTCTTACCCACTACTATAAGCTCCCCTTGTAATGAAATAATGCACGTGTTTTTAGTGAGGTATTCAGTTTTCAAAGAGGCTGTTTAGGTTTCTGCACCTGTCATCCAGCCAGGCAGCAGCAGGCACTTTATATGATTGCAGAATCTAATGTAAGAAAATCCACTGCCCTTTCATTGAAAGTGAAGGCTGATAAAAAAATAAAAAAAAATGCCAGTGCCATTAAATCTAAAGTCAAGAAGGAAAATGTACATTTATATCTTGATAATTTAGTGCTTTGAACAGGTGATGCTTTCCCCAGTAACAGTATTTATTTTTGACACATGATACATAAAGCCTTACAGTAATTTCAAGCTTTCCATGCCCAAGACCTGAGACCACAAGAACACAAAGCTGATCATGGCTGAACAGAAGTAATGGAAATTAATGCGAGGATAGACTCATAACATTATAGCTCTGTAGGCTCAGGTGTAAGCTGAGGTAGAAATCTCAAAAATCACTGAATGAAAATGTACCGTGATTACTTGCCCTTTGCATGTTTTTGACACCAACATGAAAATATTTATATATCGAAGACTCTACGGGCACTTCCAATCACACAACAAAACCAGTGGAGAGAAGCCAAAACAGTACTGACCTTTACCCAACATGGTATATTAAATATGAAAGGTCAGCTTGCATGGTTGGGGGAGGGTGGCAGTTAAGTCTAGCACATAGTAGACACAGACAAAATACTGTAATATCTATCAGGCAAATCCCTGTGCTGCCTTCAGAGGTCATTTGAATGTGAAGGGTGTTGAGGCAAGAGAGAAGCAAAGATACATAGTTCAGCAGTCCTTCCGTTGTTGTTGAATGTGAGACGTGCTGCTCTGCAGTACCATTTTTATAATCTTATTAATCCTGGAAGCTGCTGTTACATCTGTTCCACTTCTTGAATCAAAAAAATTGCAATTTAATATAATTTGTGGAATTTGTAAAAACTAAATAATACAAACTCCCCAATAACAATCATACAATTGAATTCTGTTCAGTGTAATTAAGGCTGTGTTTTATAATCCAAATGTCCTTCTGAAACTGGAATCAACTATTTAGCTGCCAATCACTCTGCTCATAGCTGAATGCATGCAGTAATCAAACAAAACAAAATTATTTCCCTTTATGCAAGCAGCTGCTTTTCACTCAGAATGAATTACTGTAAAATAAGTTTGATGAGAGCGAGACATCTGTAGCTATTTTAATACAGCATTTAATATTGATGTAAATCCTATATCTTTAAATGTAAATCAACAGATTTGACTAGAATCACATAGCATTTTTGAAAAAACAAAAGGAAGATATGTATTTCTTTTTCTCAAAGAAAAGAATGCCTGCCAGTTTGTATTTTTTATTAGATTGTTTTAAAATCACGTTTAAACTTAAAAACATCATAGCCATTAATTTTATTTAGGTTCGGCATTAGAAAAAAAAAATTCTTTCAAACCCACAAATCTAATCCAAATCCATTATGCTTATTAAAACATTTACATGTTTGAAAACAGAGAAATTGTTTTGAAAAATGACATGCTTTTACAGATACTGACACACTGCAAGTCCCTCCATTTGAATCACCAAGTGAGGGCTTGTTTATTTTTTTTTATTTTTTTCTATCTACCACATTCTGAGATAAGGCATGCCAAACACTTTTCCTCCCTCACACAAATATTACCATTGAGAAGTCCATAATGTTACCAATTAATAAGACTGTTAGCAAAAAACAGAAAAAATACCAAATGGTTTTCATTAAAAAACAACATCATGTACTACGACATTAAACATCCATAGCTAAAGCCGTTGTTCCAAATGAGATTTAAGCAATTCAGTGTCTCCCTATAAACTCTTGAGCTGTGTCCCAGTTTCTGAAGATCAGATGTCAAACTTACAACTAATCCCTAAATAAGATGTTAGCATCACAAGCCCAAAATGGTTTATTCAGGTGGTTCTTGCCAGCATTTAAAGTCTAGTGTTTCTAAGTTACTTATTGTAGTTGCATTGAAAAAATAGCAGTGGTAAACTGGGGTAAGTTTCACAAAACAAAGTTTACAGTAGAAGTTATGATGTTTCTCAGTGATACTATAAACAACTGTCAAATACTGGACCAGATACATTGTAAATTGTAACTTCTATGATGTAGATCATCATGTCCACGCTGCTTTTAAGAACCATGGTGTTTATGCCTGGTTTCCATTATTTATATCTTGTGGGAGCTTTTTCATTGGTCCTGGTCATGTAACAATATGATAACCATCTGAAGCAAAACGCAGTGTAAATACAGCATAATAAAATGACAAAGTGAGGATAGTGAGGACTTAAAACATTGCTTGGTCTGAATTTGAGCAAAAGAAAGCAGCATTTCTTTTTAGAAGTCTTTAAAATGGAATGGTATTTGTTGATGTATTATTATGTATCTTGACTAGTAGTGTGGTGATGGTTTCATAGTTTCCATTGCAACAATTGGCAGACTACAGAAAGCAAAGAACTCAGTAACTTCCTGCTTAACAGTATCTCTTGTCCTTGATATGAAGGACTTTGTTGAATATAGGAGTTTTTTGTTAATGTTAATTTCATGAAAAGTGTTAGGTGTAAAGTGATATCTCAAAAAAGGATGGACAGCGGTAGGCACAGATGGATTGATTAAAATGCCATCAGTACTGAAGCTTGCATGCAGCATATTTTGAGTTTCCAATATTCAGAATATTAAACCTAAGAAATATAATTTGAAATTGTAGCATTCACTGATGTTCGGAAGGGCTTGGTAACTTGCTTTCATAAACGGATTGGCCATCTGGAGAGCTTGGAGTTTTCCTGGTGGCTAGTCGACCTGTGGGTCAGGCAGCAAGCCAAGCAAGGCTGATACAAAAAGATTTTAAAACGTCCCAGACTGTAGCTTGATCTGACAGCTAGGGAGGGACAGGGGTGGGAGGCTGAAATATGAAGAGAAAAAAAAATTAAGACAGACAGTGTGAAAAAATATTCAGTTAGAAGTGCAATAAAACTATTTATCGCTGTGCAGAGGGAGGAACAAGAACTGCCATCAGTGCAACAAGTGGTACTGCTGTTAACATTAGCTTTCTATATAGCACATTGATGTTCACACTTCACAGCCATCCTACAAACTGGTAAACATAACCAAAAGACATCTTATAGCATTAAAAATGACTATTTAATACATAAACCTAAACACATTCCTGTGTATTTATTTTATTTTTTTTTATTTTGTTACCTATTTTTTGCCACCTAGGGGTAAAGAAACTCAGCAACAACATAAAAAATATTTGTCCCTGACATGTTAATTTCCTTATATTGTTATAGCTGATGTGCTGGTGTACAGTTTCCTAACATTACAGCCGTGCTTTTCCTTTTCAGTACCTACAACCTGATATCATGGGAGAGGATAAAACTGAGATTATTGTACTCAGCCCTAAATATCTTAGAAACATGATGTCTAACCAGATACTTACCAGATACCAGTAACACTGTGAGGAATCTTGGAGTCATTTTTGACCAGGATATGTCCTTCAATGCGCATATTAAACAAATATGTAGGACTGCTTTCTTGTATTTTGGGCAATATCTCTAAAATTAGAAACATCCTATTTCAGAGTGATGCTGAAAAACTAGTTCATGCATTTATTACTTCTAGGCTGGACTACTGTAATTCATTATTATCAGGCTGTCCTAAAAACTCCCTGAAAAATCTTCAGTTGATCCAAAATACTGCAGCGAGAGTACTGACAGGGACTAGAAAGAGAGCATATTTCTCCCATATTGGCTTCTCTTCATTGGTTCCCTGTTAAATCCAGAATCGAATTTAAAACACTTGTCCTCACATACAAGGTCTTGAATAATCAGCCCCCATCTTATCTTAAAGACCTCATAGTACCATATCACCCCAATAGAGCACTTCGCTCTCAGACTGCTGGTTTACTTGTGGTTCCTAGGATATTTAAAAGTAGAATGGGAGGCAGAGCCTTCAGCTTTCAGGCCCCTCTTCTGTGGAACCAGCTCCCAGTTTGGATTCGGGAGACAGACACCCTCTCTACTTTTAAGATTAGGCTTAAAATTTTCAATTTTGATAAAGCATATCGTTAGGGCTGGATCAGGTGACCCTGAATCTTCCCTTAGTTACACTGCAATAGGCCTAGGCTGCTGGGGGTTTCCCATGAGTGTTTTATCTTCTCTCACCTCTTTTCACTCACCATGTGTTTACACACCACTCTGCATTTAATCATGAGTTATTATTAATCTCTGGCTCTCTTCCACAGCATGTCTTTGTCTTCCTCCCCTCACTACCAACCAGTCGTGGCAGATGGCTGCCCCTCCCTGAGCCTGGTTCTACCAGAGGTTTCTTCCTGTGAAAAGGGAGATTTTCCTTCCCACTGTTGCCAAGTGCTTGCTCAAAGGGGGTCATCTGATTGTTGGGGTTTTTCTGTATTATTCTAGGGTCTTTACTGTACAATATAAAGCACTTTGGGGCAACTGTTATTGTGATATGGCGCTACATAAACAAAACTGAATTGAATTGAATTGATAAAATGCACACCACTTCATGCACATTTCATATGTGAGGTCAATATATTTTAAGCATTTTTTTTTTATATAAAGGCATGGAGATGCCAATTCATAATACTGACTCTTGCTAGTTTTCATTGGACTGGGTTTTAGGGATTTTGAGTCCAATAACTAATATTTTTTCTCGATGCTAATTTTTGCAAAATATTATGTAGCATACTTACACGTAAAACAAATAAACAGCACATAGCTTCTTTTTTTAATTAACTAAAGTGACTGTATTGGTGGAGTATTGACTGTATTTGGATTTAACTAGCAGCAGTGGTTTTGCAGCTACATCAACACATTTCAAAAGCTCTTTTTGCAAAGTGTGTTGGCCACAGAAATTCCCATTATTGCATCTTCTGAATTACAACTAAGAGGTTGCTTTGAATGGTTTTTCCAGCTCACCTGCTCATTTTTTAGAAATATGACCACAGCATTAACCTTGGTTAGCCACACCTTCTAGTAATTATCCATTCACATATTTTTTCTTTTCTCTATTAAAGAAAAGAGAAAATGAAAAATGTTCAAATTCAAAACAAATATGTCACTACAGGTCACAAAAAAGGTCTCCAATTTAAGAATATCCACTTTAAGCCAACAAGGAGAAGAATAAAAATTTTCACTGTTTTGCTTTATCGCAGTAGCCAAAGCCTCACACTGATCTGAAACACCTACATGGGAGGCATTTACTCATTGGTTTCTCTTCCCCCTTCTCTTTTCAAGTCCAACTGTGTACCCGTTTCTCACCAATATTGTCACTAAACTGAATTTATCATCTATGATTAAAGCAGAAATTATGCGGAGTTATGCTGCTGATGTGCTTATGTCCATAGTCAGGGTCTGACCACAGATGTATAGCTGTCAAAATCTTTCATCTATAATTAACAGCCAGTGCTTTCTGTAAAAGTAAGTGAGATAAAACAATTTCACCTCATAAACTGTGCTGGGGAGAGGTAATTCCCCCTTTACACCATACTTTTAGTTTCATGTATCTAAGTCAATTTCTTTTGTTTATGTAAAATCAAAACATCATTCCAACCACTGAAGCATTCACAGACAGCTTCACTGAAGTACCACAGTTTACTGAAGGTGGTGTTTTTTTTGGAAGCATTTTTCAAATTAATATTTGACATTCTGCAGACATTTAATTGCTTCCTGTAGTTCTTTGAGTGACAAATGAACAAGCAGCCATCAAGCCCTTAAGTCATCAAAGGACTTTTTATTCCTTTTGTGGTGACTTGGAAACATTAATTACGAACATCTGAAATAAAGAATATCTTTATTTCTTTCTGCATCTTACTTTTGACAGGCAACATTACTACCTGCAGTACATAAGCTTAAATGTAGAGACACCATCACTTTAGAGAAGCTAATCTCATGCAGCATAATCAAGTATACTTTCTCACAGATTCTCAGAGAGCAATTTCCATCTGCACAAAGATGTATCTTGAATTTTAGATAAGTGAAAAGAGGAGAGGATCTACAGATTTATACTATCTTGTAAAGTTACATAAGCCACTCTAGGCTCATGACATACTTAAATAAGCAAGGTTATGTAACAGCTCTATAACTGCACTTTACCATTGAATAGCAAAGCAAATTAAGTAGGTGCACAGGAATTTACAAGTGAAGCAAAACATTGTACCAGATTCCTGCTTTTGTTCTCCGTGTGCATTAAGCTGTGTTTTCACATAAAAAAATAAAGGTACAGCTGTAAAGTATTTCCCCCACTGCTGATGACTCACAGGAAGTTCAAGGGAAAAGTGAAAAATAAGTCAAAGCTGCACAAACACAGCATGCACATGCACAGGCACACGTACACACACAATGTTTCTGTTAAGTTTATGTGAGAGACACATACAGATTGCCTATATGCTGTACCCATCTATTAAAGGACAAAAGGGTGTGGTTTTAAAAGCTGGAAGAAGTTATTTATCACTATGGTGTGTAACTATGCCCCCTTATAAATTCAGAATAGTGGCTGTTATGGGTAAAGCCTTTCATGGAGTCATTAATATTTGACAGAAAACATGGCTTTTTATCAGACGAACATTTTTACCATTTCTTTTCTCTGCACTGATGTGAGCCTTGTGTCACAGTGCATTACAGGGTTTTGCTTTTATCTTGCTTGGTTCTGTTACTGAATCAGCCACACACCTTCATGTATCCAGCTCTTTCCCTCTTAGATCATGAATTGACAGTTTTTCCTTCTGTTAAAGGCAAAACATTTTGTCACTCTCCTTAATCATAAATGCTCTCTTCCTCTACCTTTTACCAGTACTTTAATTATTCCAAACCTCTGCTTAATTATTGTTAGTTTACCATTGCAGCATCTGACAATTTGTATATTGCCCTTCAAATATGACGAACATGGAAGTTACACTAAAGACAGCTGCAGTCACGTGAATAACAACATTACATGGCCATGTTTTCTAATATAGCTACAAAGTGTAAACAGGCTGCTCTGTTTGTATTTTTTAAAGACAAATCACTACTATTTGTATTAATAGAGCCAATACACTATAATGTAAACTGTATTAGAGCACGACTGAAGCGATCATGTAGTCAACCGACAAAAAACAAAACAAAACAAAAAAACAACCGAACAAAAAGTAAATAAATAAATAAATAATAACAAGACGCAATCTGAGAGCACAAACTTCTGCCAAAACAGTTCACTCTCTGGGCAGTATTTACTTTTAAGGGAAGAGTATTGTGTTTTGTATATATTCAGTTTGCTTTCTTTGTTCTTTTTAAACAAACTTTAAGAAGTTTGCAGTGCAGTAAAAATCAGATAAGGGTAGAATGACGATGTTTACTTTGATTACGCAAACATTATGTAATCATTGGATAACAGGTATTGATTGTAAATAACTGGACATGAATAACTTGAGCTTATTATATAATGTTATACTACAGTATATTTTTAACTAACCAGGCAGCTCATTTGCTTTCTTTTGACAATACATTTTTTTTAAAGATATACCGCATTTTTGGGGTCAGCTTGACAAAAAGGCAGATGTGAAATGTAAGTGAGATCAGAGGTCAAATGTGACATGATATTTTAAATCTTTATATGGTACTTTCTATATGTTGACAATACACACCACACTTGTAAGAATCATAGTTTCTAAGTTATAAGGCTTTTTGTCAATTTTCGACCAATAAATCATTAAGTTGACCTTGAAGACCTTGGTGGATGTAAGATAAATTTTAGTGGATTGTTAACATGACCCCACTCTACACCCCTACAAAATGTTATCAGAATTAATTCAAAACTTTTCGAGCTATCATTTTTATAGACAGAATGATGACAGACATGCACGCACACACACACACATGCACGCAAATGCTACTAAAAACATAACCTCCTTGACGGAGGTAAAAAAAATATTATATATATATTTGATATGGGGTCTAGCCTGGTATAACAAGAAACTAAAGATGCCCCCTTTGGCTGTGCATGCAACTTATGGACATGACTATATGTAATAAAATGGAAGCTTTAGAAATCTACCTTTCCCTCCAACTAACCAGGAAAAGTGATTCAACATATTAAAATGAAAACAGGTGTAGGACAACATTTAGAATCTATTCTGTGTGAGATTCCCTCTAAATCACATAATTCTCTAATCTTATTTTCTACAGTGTAGCCTTTGTTTTAATATATAAATATAGGTGCATTTTCATCACAGGTTTAATTCCAACAAACTACATATCTATACCAAAGTACAATATCTGTAATGCTGTTATCATTTATCATGTGTTGTTTTGTTTTGACACATGCTCAATCATGCATGTAAGGAAATCCCACCCAGTGTTTTCATTGGGAGAAACGTTTCACCACTCATCCAAATGACTTTTTCAGTCCAGACTGAAGAATTCTGGACTTTTCTCCAGATGTTTGCACTGGGAGAAAAGTCCAGAGAGAAACTCTGAGAAACTTCTTCAGTCCAGACTCCAAATGTTTCTCCCACTGAAAACCGTACGTCCAGATGAACAGAATCAACTTTTTGGGATCTGTTTATTTAACATTCTTGACCTTCAATTGAGAAAGATTGTAGGAATGTCAGACTGTACATGTTGTTATTTATGTTAGATGGTGTGTTTCACTGTACTTCATAGTGGCCAAAGAAGTGACAGGCACAAAATAGGAAGTGATAGCCACAGTTATAGTTATAGCCACAAAGTCTGGATCTGGAAGAAGTCAGGATGATGTGATGGTTGAGAAAACATTGTACTTTAATACATTAGTGTGAAAATGTCCAAATTCACTTTACTTACAGAAAATATTCAAATGAAACAGACTTATTTGCCCCAGGAAGAGCAAATTCTATATTTAAACTACTTCTAAAGAGTTTAAAAAGATTCAAGATCTACATCATCCAAAGTCTGATGTCATCAATTCTTTTGATGAACTGAGGCATAAATTTCATATGAATAGATAACTTTTGAAAAAGTTTCTACAGTTGAGAGGTTTTGTAAAAGCACATCAACATCACCAGAAAGTTCATATTATAAGCTAAATTCATTAACAACACATTTGGAAAGTGAAATAGGAAATCTCCACTATAAGCTCATTGCAAACCAGCTCGTGCTAAGATAGTGAATACACGGGTTAGAATAGCACCCTATAATTGATAAATGTGAACATAAGTAAGTCCTGCACAGTTAAACGGTTATTATAATAACAAACCAGACATATGCATTAATTGCACAGAGGCTAAAAAAACACTTTTTGACTGTGTTTGGCAGCCTAAATGACATTATTTGTGTGATGGTAGATGCCAATAACAGCTCGAGCTGATTTAATTTTGGTTAAATTTGGGTCAAGTTCAAAGTCACACCAAATTTGAAAATCAGTAAAAACTTTACACTACCCACAATTTTTTATGGATCGTTTTCAAACTTCACAATAACATAATAGGCCTTGGGGAACATGAGTACCTAGGTTGGCTAAGTATTTGACCATGACCTTCATTGTTAGCGCCCACGGTCAACGCTGACCTTGAAAAAAGAAATTTAAGAAACCATATCGAGTGCAATATATCATATGAAAAGGAATGGAGAGAGCTGTACAACACACTTTTTAATTTTTCAATATGATGCCCTATGATGTCACAATGACGCTATAAAGTTTCGCAAAATCACAGCTGACATCGGTATGTTGTAATAACAACAGGCTGACATCAATATGTTGTGATAAAAACATTATAAAACATCAAAGTTTTAGTATAGCCCTTGCTCTTCGGGGGGAGTTGCGCACTCTGAGTGCTCTTGTTAGATGTGTTTATCTGGCAGAATAATTCTGTATCTACACATGTTCACTGTAGTGGCTCTTTTGAGAACTGGACACACACACACACACACACACACACACACATATATATATTATTGGATACATTAGGTACAACATACCACATGCTAATTCTACATAATTTATTCATAAGTTTTATTAAAATTTTACTGAATGTAGAATAGTGCTAAGTTGAAGCTCATGTTTGGTAACTATAGAAAAAAGTACATCCTGTATAACTTCCTCTCAAACTTTTCAATCTTTATTCTATATAACCTAGTTTTGAAATAAAGAAACATCCAAAATGTATACCAAATAAATATAAAACATATTAAAGAACAAATATGTATTGGTACAAAGGTGCTAGCTAAATGTTTTGTCAGAGCTTGTTAAATGTAGTCTGTTAATCTGACAGAGCAGCCAGTAACAACCAGAAGCTGCTTTTTTTAACCACAATTTAAGTGTTACTAATGGTTGTGGTCTGACATTCTCTGTACACATTTCAGCTCTGGTGCTTCCTCCACAAGTCCAGTGTTTTGTTTGTATCTTACTGGTAAACAAAAAGGAAACAATGAAGCAGACTGAAAGGTGTCTTTTTCCATTTGTATTGTATACCCGCTTGAATTTGTGCTACTGCAGTTTATCATGCAGAACATTTTTACTTAATTCGTCCGGCATTTTAAATTTTGCATCAAGAAGAAAAAATTCTCGGACTTTAATGTCACTGACATATCCAAACAAAGGAATAATTTCAAACGTGGCAAATGGCTCGCACAAGATAAGTAAGTGAGGTGAAGTCAGATGTATTTTAAACATGAAAGCAAGACTTCTTTTCATTACATATACTTCGTATATGCAAGGCATTGCTTTTGTTAATCAGATAACTAACCTTGTACTTTTGAACAATAATGAATCATTTCTGTCATCTATGAGACAAAAAATATATTTTCAGTGCTGATCAGAGCAAATTAAAGTCTCATGCTCATATCTAGTCAGCAATAGGCTCACTGTAACTACACTTTCAATTTATTATTTCCATCCATAATGTGCACAGGTACAGCTTAATTCAATTGGAAGATGTTGCTGTGGTTATACACAAATAATACACTTCCATGTTACCAGTAAAGTCGTTGTCATGGAGATGATGAGGCTTATATAAGCTCAAATGTATTTTTGTTCAATACAAGTGTATTGTCTTTACTGTGCTCATTTTATTATGATTTGTTTATACCCACACATATAATGGCAAATTGATTCAACAGTCACTGTCTTTTCCAGCCAGGCACAGCAATACAAAGCAATACACTTAAAAATGCATTTTTTTTGGATGGCTAGCAAGGCATGAGGGATCTGCTCTCAGGCAAAGACATTTTATGCCATCTGCAAAAGTTGATAACTGGCATTTTGTATTTCCCCTCAATATCACTTTCATCTGTATCACTGTCACAAGCAGAGCTACAGCTTTGATATTAAAATCACAGATGTCTGGTTTCACGAAAAACAACGAGTGATTATAATTCTTACCTTTCAGCCAACTATGCAGCAGTGATGGAAAAAGATCTTCCAGTGGGAGTGGTGTCATTCACCTCACCTTTAACCTCTTGACTGTCTCTAGACCCAGCACCTACCAGCTTTCAGCAGAGGATTAAACAGCTATTGACAGAGAAGTGCTGTGATTGACAAGTTAAGGTTTCCTTCCTCGTCAGTAGGGCCTTTGTGTCTGTCTCTTGCCCATTCCTTCCCAGAACTCACATTTCACATTCCAGCATGACTTGAACAATTTCTGAATTTCTTCACTGTGAAATAGCTACAAGTGAATTTGGAGACCCTCTATTCACACTGTACCTCTAAAAAGACTCCTGTACATCGAATAATGGATACACTTCTTGAATAAACTATAAATTGTCTTATGTAAAGTTCTCACTCTGCTGTTTGTCTGCTTTGAACCCGCTTCTCTCACAGTGTATGTCCACTGTTCATCACTGCAGCAAACA
The DNA here is from genome assembly GCA_015108495.1 of Heterochromis multidens. Taxonomy (NCBI): domain Eukaryota; kingdom Metazoa; phylum Chordata; class Actinopteri; order Cichliformes; family Cichlidae; genus Heterochromis; species Heterochromis multidens. The sequence continues at coordinate 13,356 of VUQS01028170.1, read as the reverse complement.
CCTACAGTCTGTGCAGTCACCGTCTCAGATGAGGGAATTTTCAGCCTCAGTGAAACATGTGGGAGTACATAGTTACTGTATATTTATTTTAAGCCTTTGACTGTATTTGAATTGAAAGAAGAGCTGTTGGTGGTGGTTATCACTACTTGTAAAAACTAAAACACCTTCAAACAAAAGATTTTGAATAACCCCTGTTTAGATATGATTTTGTCTGGAGAGCCCCTAGTACATTCAAAACTAGCACATACATGCATGGTATACATGTAGTGGTGTAACAACATGATAACCATTGTATTTCTTAACATTTTGACAGCTAAAAAAAAAACCACAGTGCAGGACGTGAAGGCAGGTCAAAACAAATGAAGTGATCCTCCTACTAATGTTCCTGTCATATGTTACAAAATGTATGGCATGTAAGTTAGCGCTATATCAATAGAAACTGACAGAGAGTAATAGCATGAAGAGTAAAGCTGGAAGGACTTGTCTGTCTGTCTCTCTCAGTCATCTGGACCAACCTGTCCACAATCACAGCCTCTTAGAAGATTTGCTGCTGGTTGGGGAATTTGTAGCTGAGCGATGCGTCAGGGGTTGTCATATAAAATGTAAGTGCTTTCCCCCTGAGTAATTTAATCACAGACTTTTATGGAGGCATCAGGCAGCACACTGAAAGACAGAGTGAAAGAACTGTAATTGGCATTCTTTCATTCAAAGTAATATATGGAATATGTGGTATAATTACAGCACCGGTAATGGTCTGAGGATGACTGAAATGCTAACGCATAGTGATTGGTTTAATGTGTGTTCATCAGGGGGAATTTGCACCATATTGACTTGTGACTTTTCCTTGGTGGTATTTCACTTGGGCTAGTCAGACATTATAGTGCGGCTTTCATAAGCACCCATCTACTCATCTCAGACTATGGAACGGTAAAAAACTTTGTCTTCCTAATAAGTGAAACTTAGCAGAAATCTGAGTGATAAATCATGTAAAAAAATGAGTAATATGTGTGGGTGATGTCTGAGATTCACTCGACCATCACCATAAAACTCTTGAATAATCTGTAAACCCTCTTATGCAACCATGCTATTTGAACAGATACTGTCTGGTTGACATGAAATTTGATGACAGCTTTTTTTTCTCTTTTTTTAAAATTTTTTTTTGCAAAGTGTACTGCTACCATTTAAATTTAAGCATTTAAATTAACAAAGTACAAGGTATATCACTAATGTTTAATATGGGTAAGGTAGTTTTTACAAGACTCATATTTTATTGAAAAATATTTAAAAAATAAAATACAAGTGTATAAAAAGAAATGTTTATATTTTCTATGATAGTTTACATACACAATACACATACATTTACAAAGTTATTTATGTTTATACAAATATGTTTTATCTATATTTATATTTTCTGCTTTCTTTTTTTTAAACTTAGGTTCAAGTGTATTACCAAGTGTGTTTACTTAATTTTTTCCCTAGCTAATTACAATAAACACTATGTTCTTGTAATCTTTATGTGCATGGGATTTACCTTGACTACAACACAGAAATGCCTTGTTTATGATAAGCTGTAGATGAAACACTAACACATTTGTGGTGACACGAAAATAATTCTTTACTGGAAACCAGGCAGTTCCTGGATGGCTTGGGAGTTAACATACTGCATGTTATATGTTTACGGTACTTTGGGCCTTTCCATTCACATCAGCCCTCTCATTTCTCTGTTTCTCAGCTAAACCAATCAGGTGGATCTGCTGCTCCACACAACCTCTGTGCTGCATGTGTATGTGTGTGGATGTGGGTGTGAGTGTGTGTGGCAATTTAAAGCAAGTTAGTGATGGTTTATAGATATGAGAACTTTTCCATAAAAAGATTTTTATTTGTGTCACGCAACCTCATCTAGATGAGCTCCAGACCTCAGTTCCAAATATACAAGCAAGAGGAATGCATTCTGCCTCATAATTAGCAGTGTAATGTAACCTGATGATGGTGCCACCCAGACATTCAAAACATTAGGTGTAGTCACACTTTCCATCATCTCGTTTTTCAAGAAACATTACTGAAATAAGACCCAGGTTGCGAGAGAGAAAACGTGAATGAGACGTGAGGGGAGAAAAGCAACGAGAGAGTGTTAGAAACAGAAGAGGACAATGTTCCACAATCCTCAGATAAACTCAATGTGACAAGATGGTTACTTTCTCCCTCTGCTGTGACAGTTAATTTTGGACTAGGAAAAATGTCAAAAATGTTTAGCTGCGCTTGAGCGGAGTTAATTACAGAGCCCAAGGCAGCTCAAACTAGGGCTGCTAATGGCCCTGACTTACAGATAAAGCTCCATTAAACAAGACTGTTTTTTTAGCCAATGATCTAATTTACTTAAAATCAAACATTTTGGCAGCAGCAATTAGATTGTCACTGTTTAGGGTAGAATTTTGAACCTGCCATTAATTTGATTAATCTTTCGTCTTGTTTTTATAATTTTTTTTGAAAAACCTTTATCCACTGGATGTACAATATTGTGCACAATGTTATGTGACAGATGCATGAGAAACGAAACAACATACGTGCAAAGATATATTCAATGCTAGTTTGACATTCATGCTCCAAACTGTCACCACCTGACATTTAGACCCTCTGACCACCTATTAAACAGTCGCTCTCTTGTCTCTGCCTTTCTCTCTGTCTCTTTGTCTCTTTCCTTCCTTTGAGGTCAGGGAACCACAGTGTTAGTGTTTTCAAGCCGCTCTTACATATCTTTGTGGTTGCATCACTTCCTTCTCACAGGTCCCTTCAGCACTGCTGCACTGACACGTGAAAGTCTATGAAACAGCAATCAAGACATCAGTAGCACAGAGGCCAGAGCCAAGTGAACCCAGTCCCAGAGATCGGGACCCAGAGATGGGCCGTGAAATGAGTTGGAGTTGAAAAACCACCGGAGGGATATTCCACGCTCTACTGCCAATTTCACTATCATAATCAGCCTCAGCTTATAGAGTGATATTATAAGCCTGACTATTTTTGCTGACACTTTTGGTTCTTTTTTCTTTTCTTTTCTTTTTTGTCTTTTTTTTTGGTGCAGATGATAAGGAAGATGATACAAATTATGCAGTGAATGAATTGTAGATTGCAAAAAAGGAAAAAAAAATTTAACTTTTGATTTAAGCTCACAAATTTGATATCTAGCTAATGATTGATGGTGATTAATTTCATTCCATAAGCATACATGTTTCAAACAGCTCAAGTAAATAAGTTTTCATCAAAGCATCAGCTGAGTTCTACTAAAATTTTAAAGGGCACCCATTAACCAGGGGCAAACTGATTTCAGATGTTATCAGGAAGGTTATCACTCTAAAATAAATGTCGTCTCAGCATGTTGATATACTCCTACAAAATATAAATATGCAACCACAATGAAGCCAGTCAAGTTAATTAACCAATAGAAGTCTTAGTACTATAGGAACACTTTTTTACACAGTAGATGTGGTTGTATTGTTAAAACGGCCACATGTTTTCTAACTCACTGGCCATATGCCAAAAAGTACACTGAAAGTTTCAAAATGGTGAAAGACTTTTAGTTTTCTGCAACACTCTTTTTTTTTATTGGGGCTTTTTTTTAAACCAAATAAAATAAATAATAGAGGTAAAGTACAGGTTATGATTTTGCACATTTTTTATTGCTTTTGGCTCAATGTAGGATGAATTGATTCCCCAGAATTACCCTAAGCCATGTGGCTGACTTATCAGAAAAAACCCAAACCAGGTCTCAGGACCTGATATATACACCACTACATGGACAAGTGGCCTGATTTTTAATAATGAAATAATGAGGTTCCTGTATCCACATCAGTACAAAGAACCCATTAACCTGAGGAGACAAAGTAAGTAGTAACTAATTAGATTTTGGTTTGGTGCTAATTGCATCTTATACTGGGCAGAAAGAGATTTATGGATCTTACGGAAGTCAACCTGATGAGTTTGGTCTGATTTAACAGCGACTCATTATTAACTTGTTCCCAAGTAATTTATCATGATTTATGATTTACTAGATATCCTTTACCAACATTTGGTTCTTTAATTCTTTTTCTTGTTCTTTCATTCCTGAGGATTTTGTGTTCTTTATGCGAAATACTAACTTTAACTTACTAACAGCTGACCTTTCAAAATGTAGGTCAACGTGTTTATACCCTGTTCACAGACCAATGTAAGCAATCTGCAACAGAAGACATTAAAAACTTGATGTGATGGTGTGTAATGTGCTACTAATGTGACTGTTTAAACATTTTTCTCTTACCCAGTTATTGAGGTTTAGGATATGCATTTCATTTTCGTATGCAACACATAAACATCTGTATGCATGCATACTGATGCATACCTGTTTCTATGATGTTTATTTTTAACAGTTGTGCTTTTAATATTATGTTTTGTTTTGTTTTTTTATTGAAAGGCTTTGTTATTTAAAGAAATTAGAGATTTTAGATAATTTACTGCACCCTTAAAAAAGGTTCTTTATTGAGTCAACTACGGCACCACTGGAGGTTCTGTGAAGAACAATTTACATATTGTAAACGTGACAAGTTTTCATAGGACTCTTTGCAATCCTGCGAAAAAGTAAGTACATCCCATGATTCAATAGCTTGTAGATCCATCTTTAGCAGCAATAACTTGAAGTAATTATTTTTTGTATGATTTTATCGGTCTCTTATATCATTGTGGAAGAATTTTAGCCTGCTCTTCTTTACAATGTTACTTCAGTTCATTGAAGTTTGCAGGAATTAGTTTATGCACAGCTCTCTTAAGTTCCCCCCACCACAACATTTCAATTGGGTTGAGGTCTGGACTTTGACTGGGCCATTGCAACACCTTGAGTCTTGTCTTTTTCTGTCATTCTGTTGTAGATTTGCTGCTGTGCCTCGGAGCTTTAGCAGTCGGACAAATGGCCTCTCATCTGACTCTAGAATACTTTGGCATATAGAGGAGTTCATGGTTGCACTACAGTGTGCTCAGGTCCTGTGGCTGCAAAATGAACCCAAATCAACATCCCTCCACCACTGTGCTCTCATTTGGTACGAGGTGTTTGTGCTGATATGCTGTGTTTGGTTTTTGCCAAACAGGGTGCTGTGCATTATTACCAGCTGTATCCACTTTGGTCTCATCTATCCAGAGGACATTGTTCTTTAAGTCTTTTTGTTTTTTCAGATGCAGTTTTGCAATGCTCTTTTTAAAGAGAAGAGACTTTCTCCTGGCAACCCTTCTGAACAACCCACACTTGCTCAGTCTTTTTCTAATTGTACAATCATGAACTTTAACCTTTAACATGCTAACAGAGGCCTGTAGAGTCTAAAATGTAGCTTTTTGGGTTCTTTGCAGTTTCCCTGAGCATTGTATGGTCGGACCTTAGGGTGCATTTGCTGGGATGTCCATTCCTGGGAAGATTGTGTTAATACACACCTGAATGCTCCTGAGCAGCAAACTGCCAAAACGTCTGCTTTAATAGAGGAGGTCACACTTGCTGATGATCGGTTAATCAAGTGCATTATATTGGCTGCTACTTACTCTCATAATTGCTGTGGAAGCAGTAAGGGGATACTTAGTTAGGAATTCCATAGAACCCTGTGAAAACTTTATTTTTCACACGACTGTAATTCTCTCAAAGACTCTTTTTTTGAAGTGTTTTTTTTCTACGGCTTCACTATGAAGAATCACTTTCAGTTCCAGTTTGCACATTTGTTATGTATACAAAATGTCAGTCAGTTTGGCAGTGATACCAGGTTCCAGATTTGAGTTTGGAGTTTTGGTGTTAGGTTGACACATTTGGAAGTTGTATCTTTAGTAGCATTATTCCAAAATTTCTCTCACTATGACAGTATCTGCTGCACCATAAACACATCTTTTTCTAAATTCAGTTATGTGCACTTCCTTTTTAAAAACTTTTAGGTTTTACAACACATGAAAACATCCTGTAACATTTTCCTGCAAATAATATCGTGAGAAGACTAATAAAAATCCATTCCTGAAATCTTTTAAAGATTAGGTTTTCAGATTTAGTCCTGAAATTCCTAAAAAAGAAAAGGTTGTCAGTATGGCTTTAAAATCAACAGCATTCTGCATGTTGAAAGAAAATCTACACTAGATCACCACTTGTCTATTACACTCAATACTCAATGCGCAGGAGAACTTTAAAAAATCTACGTATACCAGTAAATAAGCTCCTGTGTGCTTTAATGCATGCCTTTGTGTTAAGAATGGCCTTTCTTACTGTAAATCTCCAGCATATTGCACAGATCTCTCAGCCACCACCAGTCATCTTCACTCACTTTCAATGCACTACTGCCTTTGGTATGAATATGGCTGTCAGTCCCATGAAGGCCATCACAATAGAACACACTCATTAGTATTGTATTGCATTGTGCTTCAGCATCAAGCGAATACCACCCTTGACTAATTTTCTGTTTGTATCAAGAAACAAAAGCTCTTCGAATCTCCCCATGGGCTCTGGAGTGGCTTTACTGCACATCAAACTATGCTAATTACCTTTTGCATGATTAATTGGACCAATTAGAATTAGTAGAGGAAGATGATGATTCTTGGCAAGGTGCGAAACATTAATTAGTCATAAAAAACGTTTATTAGTGTTCAAATTTAATCTAGCAGAACACAATGGGATTAGGAGAAAAAGACAGTTAATAAGTAGCGTGTTCAATCACTCTTAGCCGCAGATGAAATAATGAATGTCACCGCTTACACTGTGCTCGCTCAAACATGCACACACAGACAACCTCCATCTCTTACCACAGCTATTGTACTGTTGGAAAACACCCATCTTCATCCGTCATACAAAGTGGCAGTTGTAACACAAACATTCCCACTCTGATTGATGAGTCAAGACCATACAAGCGACTTATACACAGTAATCCTGTATAAGATTTATGGCCTGAAGATGATGCATTAGAAATTTGCAATAACAGAATCAACAACAATACCAGCAGTTGCAGCACCAGCAGCACCAGCAGCACCAGCAACTAATGGTGATTTAGCTGTGGCAGCATTTATAATGGTTTATGGCATATGTAATAACAGCGTTGCATGACAATACTTCATGCACTATGTGAACCATGGGAAATGACAGCTGCAGGGCAGCTGTTTATGCTGATGAAAAAACAAGCAGCTACATTATGGGCAGTGAGAAGCGTGTGGGTGTTACCTCACATTTTGCACATTGATGCAATAAAATAACAGAGTGGCTTCACACTGAACAACACCTTGACTTGTAAAATAACCTGTAGGCGCACATATATAAATGGCTGCTCAGGGCTGATCATAGCACCATTTAACTATGTTACAGATTAAGTTTTGTGATTATAGATTATATTTTCTAAGTAGCTCAAAAATATTTTTTAATCTTGTGCAGTTTTTCTCTCTAAAACCCATCCCCCCAAATCTCTCTCTCTTTCTCTCTCTCTCTCTCTCTCTCTCTGATTTATAAGTTAGAAGCTTGTTGCTTTGTTCCAGGGGAAACACCCCAATAAGTATGCCCAATGAAAAACTGAGAGTTAGAGGCGAAATGTGAAACTTAGAAAAGTCACACTTCAGTAAACACAGTATAACAGTATAACAGTTTCAGTACTGTGGATGTTTGGTGGCTTAAAACTAAATATATCAACAGATTATTTTATTTTCTACTGTATTACAGAAGAAAAATGTTATCACCCTGGCAAGTTTTGATGATACTTGGCTTGCAGATTTACAGTATTAGCATTTTATAGTAAGTATATCTATATCTTGAACCTTCCCTTCAACAGGCGCACCAGAAGATCTGACAACTCCTAATTCTGAGTGTAAAAACAATTTGCCTCATCACTTAAAAATTCAAAGATGAAATTTGTAATGCTGTTTAAAGTTCACTCAGCTATTCAAATTAAGTGAAAATCATCATAATAAGCATATCAGCAGACTTTCTAGCCACAATTTGAAGATTAACGTCCTTTAGACATCATTCCTGTAATTTAAAGAGAACTGTCATGAAGGTGACTTTTTGTTCATATCTTATTACATATTATATTGTAAACTCCTCCACTCAGAAACGTGTTGTGCTTTACTTTTTATATCAATACACATCAAGGCATTAGTTATTACTCAAACCAAAGATTATTTCGTGTCTTAACAAGTGTTTTTTTTCCACTGATGCTTATCATAATGAAGATTAAAATTCAATTCAATCATCATTAACAAGAGAGCAGCCTTATATGTTTCTGTTACTTATTTCCTTTGTAGTAGTGTATGAAACTGTTACAGATAATGCAAGCTGGAGCCTTTTCCAGCTGACTTTGGTAGGGAAACACCCTGAACAGGTCAACTATCTGTCATTTGGTCTTGCCTTTCTTCAGTTAATGTTAGTTCATGTGTAGAACATGTTTAACACACCTACAGTTACAGTGAATTTATTCTCTGAACAGATTATACATTACATTACTTATTACATTCTGACTCATTTGGGCAAATGTATGTTTTTCATAATTAACCTGTTTTTGAATCACTGTCCAAGAAGACAAACAGCAGCATAGTTGAACAATGGTCTAATTGGGAGCTTTCAGCAGATTTTATCTGAATGATCAAATCATATTCTAACCAGAGAAATCGAGTATTGGTTATGTGGATATCTGCTCTAAAATCTCCTCCTTTCTCTGTATTTTATGACTTATATGAAAGTCTTTTGAGCAGTAGTGATGTAGAAGAGCAATAATGTCCAGCACTAATTTAATACCTTATTACCATAAGCCTGGTGCAATGCATGCATAATAAATTGTTGTATCTTTTACGCAGCTCAGGCATATGGTTGGGAGACCGGATTCTCTTCAAACTGCACCAAATTTGCATGATAGGATGTGAGAGTTGGATGGATTTGGGGATTATATGAAACACAGCTTCCATTTCCAGTTCATTGTAGTAAGGAGAGGTATCACATTTACACAGATGGCAAGAAATTCAGAAATGCACAGCTTCTGTGAATCACAAAATGTTCACAGGAGAAGAAAAAACACTTCAAACACAGAATCTATACTGTAAAGAATATGTTCTTTATCATTTGTACTTTTTTATTGGGCTGCAACTTTAAGGAGCTCGATTAGAAGTGATCGCTGTAGTTAGCAGCTGAGCTTGTGTTACAAAAGCGTGACCAGAGCTCGTGTTACATTTGAAGTTCTAGAGACCATTCTAGGACAATCACAATGTTTATTTTTATTAGGTCCTTCTAGGGTTTAGTCCAGGGGACATAAAGCTAAAATTGACTGTCAATACACTGACAATCCTCACTTTTATTATTGACTAAGAACAGACATTTTAGTTAAAAAAAAATTATTGTTTCTTTATGAGAAACATCTTAAGAAAAAAGCTTTTCATTACGTTTGCCAGTCATTCTGGTCTGCCCTTGTCAAATCACACCAAGCAGGAGAAAAAATAAAAAAACCACAAGCTCACACACACTTCACATAGATTTTTATCACTGGACCTAAAGAGCATGATCTTTACTGTGCCCTAGATTTTAATTTCATGTACAGAAGACTCCCACGAATATGAAAGGTAACCTCTTTCCCTCCTGCTGTCATCCTGGATCTGGTTGTTCCTGACACTCAATTTACAGTTGGACCACAAATATCAGTGGCCAGGTAACACTGATTTGTAGCGACGTCAGGGACAGGGGAGTAGCTGTGTTAATCAGCAGTTTTTTTTTCCGTGACACTAACTTGTCTCATTTTGCTGTAAAGGTCAGGCACGCAGCGGTGCAACTAGCTGCGGTTCAATTTGGTATTTTGTTTTCCGGCAGTATTGTAACACTTTTTTTCATACTGTCTGTTGTCCTAAAAATGCAGTGTTAGGGACGACTGGGTTTTAATGTAACTATAGCGATTTACCTAAAGCTCTCATATAGCTCTAGAAATAATATGACAATGTCATTACCGGTCCAATAATTCCTGTATTCCTCTTTCTTTGTTTCTAGAATAGAGGAGCTATTGCAGCCCACAGACAGTGTCACATTAATTGGCACTTTAATAAAGGTCAGTCCAGTATAATACAACAATTCCCTGTAATGATAGCTTGAGTCCAAAGTTCATTTCACATTTTGGACTGTTAGCCTTAAACATTTTATTTCACGGAGAAGGATAAAAACCAGCAAAAGTAATAGAGTCACTTTAAGACATCTCTTTTAAAAATCTATTTGAATTACTTGACTCAGTTCAAATACACATTTTGTTCCATCTCCTGCACTTGAGTTTAGTCTTCAAATTTGGTAAAGGTATGTCTTGTGTTCTAACTAATAAATTTGAACTAATGAGTTTGACAAAACAGATCAAAAATCTTGACAAAAATAAGTTAAAGTTCAGAACAATATACACGGACCCTGACCAAACTTGTTCAGTACAGACACGCTTATTTTTATACTCTTACTTAATCATCAATAAAATCATTTGTAACTCAGGGCTAGTTAATTAATGGCATTACTAAAAATGCATTATTCCAAGCGTTTGGTTTTAATTCGAGTAGCAACATTTTCTTACCAGATCCTTAATATTTCTCAAGTTGAATGCATGCACTTGCTAATAACTTGACTAGCTATTAGACTAGACTAGATTCTGTTTTTTTTTTCTTTTCTTCCTTTTTTTTGGGGGGTGGGGGGGGGGTGGAAAAATCCTTCAGTTCACTTCAGTTTCCATATTGCACTTTCATTTCAGTTCTCTTATACTTGCCATGTGCAGCAGGGCAGTATACATCTGTCTTAAATTTACTGTCACTACTGCCCACACACATCTACCAACATCACCAAATTCAAAATTTTGCACAAGCTGTGTACATAAAAATGTTGTAGAACTACTGAGAAGTGAAGAACTCTGCAACTGTGTAAATCACATCAAGCAAATCTAAATATTAAAACCACATTTCTAAATTCAATTCTGATCTTTTCTTCCTTTTACCACTGAGACTGAACATGCAAGGATCATTGTGTGCACCAGCTGAGAGTGCCTCTTTCTCTGTCTGTGTCACTTTGTTTCATGTTTTATAATTGTATACTGCAAGGTCAATCTAAAGCACAAAGCTCTCTAAAATTAGCTTGTCTGTGAGTCATCTTTGAAACCATCCCATAAAGGTTGCATGATTCTCAAAGGCAGTAGCTACTGCAATCAAGGCCTGTTGGCTATGGAGGACTTAAACCACAGAGACCCAAATGCTGTTGTGTTCTTTCACATGATTTCAGTCAAACCTCACCAGGTTGTGTGAATGGAATAAGGTTGTTTCAATTAAGTGGTGATTTGTAATGAAAGTTTGTTAATCAGGGACTTAACGTCTCTTAGTATTTTTGTGATTGCTGTTAAATCACAGATAAACATAAATATCAGTTTTAGCAAAGCTAATGGCATTGCTCTGTGCATGGCATTATAACTGTATCATATGACTGGTGGTCTTAACTAAAACATCTTAACAACTATTCAGCAGTTTCCTATGACATTTATACACATTCTTGGTCTTGCAGAGGCTGACTTCTAATGACTTTTGCTCTGATGTTTTGTCTTATGCCACAATGACATTTGTGGTTTTGAGTGACATTAGTGAGCAACAAGACCGTTGGATTGATTACCATAAAATTTCATGTGTGTCCCTTAGAGTGAAATTGCAATCAAAATATGATGATCTCTTAATTATTCACATTGGGCAATGAATTAATAAAAAATCTAAATGTTCTGATATTTTGGTTAAAAGACATGCTAGCACAATCAGGCTGTGTTTCTGCATTAACATACCAAATTAAGATTTTACCTACCACCTAAAACATCAGCATGTTAGGAATGCCATGCTGCACAGGATCACTATAGTGTTAGCATTTAGCATGGAGTACTACACTCTAACCACCAGTGGTCTAATCTTCTGCATGTTTAGGGTTATTTACCTGTCTGTAGCTTAGAGAAACATTAGCAAGTTCAGCAAGGTGTAACAGCTGTCGGGATATAATTCATATTCAAATCTGGAAAGAAATTGTGTTGAATTTTGATGTGTTTACCAAGATGGGTTCAATATTACTCATAAAAGTATCATCTGGTATTTTCCATCCACATTAATTTTAGTCATAGCTGAGATTCCAAGATGGTTTTACTACAGATGTGTGTAACGTCTACACACTCACTGCAAAGGTCTTTTATTATTTCACTAACAGCACATTTTACATTCACACAATGACCATTTACACAGTGTGATTCAAGAGTTCATTTGAGGATAAAATATGTTTGTGTCATGTTTTGCTTTGGATTTGTGCATTTGTTTTGTTTTGTTTATATTGTAATTATGGATTGCAGCTTTCATTACTGACCCATATCTACTTTCTCAACACTGACAAGCTTTTGAAAGAAAATATTTGAAACAAAAGAAAGAATGTGAACACTTTTCTAGCAACTTGCCATGACATCAGACATGTCCTCTCACAGTACAAACACAGGCAGCCTTATTAATATGAAAAAGGCTCTATTGGTGCAACTTTATTTTTTTGGTGCAAAATCTTTAAGTGCTATTGCTTTGTTTGTTTGCTTGTTTGTTTTTCACAGAGTTGTAAGAGATGTCAAGTTTCTTGAGCTATTTTACAGTATTTACTCTCAATTGCTGCAGTTTTATCTGTGCACCTTGCCTTTGATTTTACTAAAAATGAACACCCTGACTGCACAAATGTAGCTGTTATGCATTATTCAGTTCTGCCTCTTCCATTTGAACTTACAGTTGGCCAGAGTTGTAGGCTATACACTGGATGAGAACAAGCTGCACTCAAGCTGTTATTACATGTTTAATGTTTTCATTTCCATGCTACTTGCGCTTTATGTTTTGTTGGCTTTATTTGACTTTCAGGTTAATTGGATTCCTTTCTATTCCTTTCTATTAAAAAGAGGTAGTCATAACATATATCAAACATTAAAAATAATAAAAAAGGATTATTCTGCTCTAAAAGGAGACCACATCAGGTTCACCAAAAGCCCTACATGGCATGTATCTCCCTTGCTGCTGCTTGATTGGTAGCTATTCACTTGCCCTCATATATTTACAGAGAAACATTGTGAAATTCAGCTTGGTGGCCTCCAAGCCTGTCATGTAGGAAGTCATTTTTCTGTGGCACCGATGCCTTAAGATGTGGTCAAACTGCATGGTCTCCTGATGCAAAAAAGAACAGACATTTTCAAAAAATGAAGTGTTTTAAGAGAAATGAGTGAAGGAGGGAGAGTCCCTTAATGGAGACAAGTAATGTAAACTCACAGAGAGAAAGCAGAGTGGGAGACAAGAACCAGTTTCATAAAGTTTGAAGTTTCCATCAGTAGGGACCACCAA
>VUQS01028169.1:21754-35231 GCA_015108495.1 Heterochromis multidens | reverse complement strand
GTGGGTGGTTACACTTCCGTAAACTGGTGTGACGGACACATCAGCGAGCCACTAGGAGGGTAAAACGTCACGAAGGGCCAAAGGGTCTGGAGCCAATAGCATTTTGAACTGAGCGAGCCCTCTGGGTGAATGGTCGGCTAGATGAACACTAGATGGCACTGCTGAATGGAGATTTAGTACAGTTTTCCCCTCAACTTTAATATATAATGTATAAATAAATAATAAAATTACACAAATCACAAAAGGATAGATAGATAGATAGATAATGGCTTCCTCAAATAATCATTGCAGGGTTTATATTAAGATTGTGATATTCTCCCTTAAGTCCATTGCCTAATGTGCTGTTTGGACTAAATAAAAGAGGCCTTTGGTCAATAATATTAAAAGTCCAGCCCAGGGGGCAGTTGCAGCCTTGAAGAGTGTTCTGCGGTTGTTAAAAATATTCATAATACAATGGAGAATCATTACAGCCTTGCATATTGGAGGAGAAATTAACCACTGTGACTTTACAAACTGAAAATGATTCATCTTATCAAAAGAACTCGTTGTTTTTGTGATTAAGTAAATGACCACATATTCCTTTTTAATCTGAAGGCAGATTGTAGTATAAATCAGATGATTGGCTGCGTGCTGCAGAGATGGTTATAGTATGGATGTTATTGCATTTTTGTTACCATTCTTTTATTGTAAGGACCTTGTGATGATGGTTGTTAAAAATAAATAGGAACTGAAACTGGCACTCAAATCAAATACTTCCATAAAAATAATTCAAAGACTTGTCTTTAACCATTTCCAGAGTTCACAAACATCTAAAACAAAATGTGTAAAATGTAATAGCAAAACAACAGCTGAGGTATTACTCAACCTGTATTACTCAACAAGAATGAGTCCTCTTCATGCATGCCTGGAAGCTTGAGAAAGCTTTAATGTGTCATATACTGCCAGGACACGTCTGCAGGTCCATTCTCATGAATGACATGACTTTGATGTGCATGGGCTTACTCAACACATTTACACTTTCGCACAGATACTAATGGTGTAAGAATGCAAGAAGTTGCTTTTGTGCATTTACTTGATATGCTCTAACAGTAACTAGTCATTTTCTATCACCAATGAGCTTACATGCTTTATTTTTTTATTAGTATTTCTTTGAGATTACAATTGCACCAGAATAAATTTACCGTATTAGATAAATTTCACATACAATGAAATCTTTTCTCATTAATATTTCCACTACTGTATATAACTTACTTGCTTTCTACTAGTGTTAACAGGAAAATCCTCATATTTCTGTGTTCTCTTTTCCCTGTATGCACTCCCATATGTAAATATGCATAAGCATAGCTGTTTGAGTATGTGCAAAAATGTGTGTAACTCAGAGTCATAAGAGCATGTCATGTCAGCAAGTTGAGTTCACTCGTGTCATGCTGTCAGACTGCAGAAAGAGTTCCTCATTCTTCACTTGACTCAGCTGGAAGTGGCTTGATCCTCCTGGATTTTCCTAGGGTTTTTTTTTTTTTTTTTTTTTAAGTAATCATCTTATCAAACCAATATTTTCAACCTTGTTGCCCTCTGCCTCTAAAATCAGTGCACATTTTGTTAGATATCCTCTATGACTTTATATATTTTTGTAAATATTAGGGTTTTACATGCCAATTCAGGCCGACTCCAGTCAATAGATGTGTTCAATATTGGAAAACATTATTTTGTCCATTTAAACCAGTTAGCATCATTTGAACAGGTAGCTATCGCCCTCATTTGAATTAAAAAAGCTGCAGAAAATCATAACGAATGGCATTTTTGAATACAAAATAAAAAACTAAGTAGTATTGGACCCTTACATATTCCATCAGAGGATTGTGGTTCTGAGTCTGGTGATCAAAATTATATGTCTCTAAGAAAATCTATTGTTTGTGGTGTAAACTTTCCATCACAGTTAAAAATTAATGTGTTTCACTTTATTTATATGTTTTATCAAGCAGAGCAAAACCTGCTGATAACTCTAATTTTGCCCACATGTAAAAACCTGCTTATATGTAACTTTTGCAAGAATCCGTCACACTTGACCAAGCATTAGAAGTAAACCGTACAGGCCACCTCTGTAGCATTTTCCTGAATTTATGGCTTTATGGCAAACAGCTACCAAGTATTGTTAATTTTCAGTAGAGTTCTTCTTCTGTGTGCATTTGTTGCTACACAAACAGACCTTAGCGCTACTTTAGAGTCAAGAACCATAGACGACCTTTTGTCAACAAAGCCTCACTTGTCAACACATTAGCAGTTTGGCAGTGTCAGACAGTGTTTGCCTTCCTCTGAAATATTGCAGCTGCCATAGACGGAAAAGTTGTTGTAACTGCTGACTGATGACATTACATCTGATATATTAAAAAAAAAGCTAAGATTTTATGTCATGTTTAGTTATGCAATGGTCATACAATGGGGTGTTTGAACATTTGTGCTGTGGTCATCAAGCCACTCTGGAAATAAAACTGCTCAAATGACAAAAGTGTCACTGGAACAAATGAAATTTAATATATTTATTGTCTAGATGAGGCTGAAAATGATGCTTTTTGTGCCAAATGTGCACGGTCACAGGCATTTGACTTGTTTATAAAGTCAATAATTAATATATATCTATACTGAAATAGTAGGGAGGCACCAAATAGGAAATTTTTATTGCATGACAGCTGAGTGACTTGATAATCATTTAGAAGTCAAGCTTCCAATGCTTTAAGCGCTAAACCCACTGAAGCGTCAACAACTGCCTGATAACGACTTAAATGTTTACTGCATTTCTCAAGAATGGAAACAGCTGATGGGAGCAGACAGAGCACAACGCTGTGAATGTGGTGAGTGCTTTTTCTTTTTTGGTGCTCCTGTTCAAAACAAAATGCTTGATAGGAAGTCTGATATACCTTGAGCCTCTTGTGCTTGTTCATCTTGTGTGGTGACATTTTATTGGATAAGGACAGGGCTCTTCAGTGGCGACAGAGAGGGGGGTGAGAGAAAAAAAAATCCAGAGCCATGATAGGAGAGGAGGAAAAAATCTTTAAGCACCTGTAGTAAAACACAATGCACAGTTTTGAAAACAGTAAAGGAAGGAATTTTTCTAAAATGGGCCAAGTCACGTCTTCAAGGCATCCAAGATAGAGAGATGAAAGCAGCAGGGAGCGGAGGAAGTGGGGGTTGAGGAGGCATCACCTGGAGAGCTGCCTGTTATTGACACGATCTCAACCAGGCAAGACGCTCTGAAAACTGACTAAACATTGGCACTATGTCTCTGAGAAAACAAAGGGTTGTTGGGGGTGGCTGCAGCTGCAGACAGTTGTTTCGAACCACATCATCAAACTGCTCTGCACAGAGATTCAGAGGCTCAAGCAAGCAGATGTCAAAAAAGAGGGTATGACATGATTACAGACAGGTCTTCTGATAGGTATTTGTCAGGAGCAGGTACAGCCAAGATTAACAAGAGGTCGATGTTATGCCTTACAGTCCAATGGAACTGAGTAGCTCACTGTCAAGGAAAGGAGATAGAGCACAGCAAGGCCCATTTCCTGTGACGTTCTTTGTGTTGAAGGCTCATTTACGAGCAGGGAACCTGAATGATGTGTTTACTGTGCTTCTGCCTAGGTCGTTTTTGTTTTGACTTCGCTGATAAGCATGATAGGCTGGCTGTAGTGATAACAAATGTTTATGACTGCCTGGTGCATAGGTGGCCATGATTCGCCCACACAGCAATGGAAGCCAACACCAAAAATGGCTACTCTCCAATAAAGGATGGTTTGTTTTCGTTTTCTAAATAATGGTGCTGTCTTTTGGGAGCCCGTGTGTACATTTAGTGTACATGTTCCTCAACATTTACTCGTATTTTTTTAAAGCCAAAAGAAGAAACTTAAAAGAAATCCTTTCAAAACTTAAAGACACCTCAACCATAAAAAAGGTAACAGGTATTTAGGGGATCATTTAAGGTGGAGATCTGCATTCCTGCTGGATTACAGATGTAGAAGTGAACTTTGACCAAATCAAACATCATATTCTAGTTTATGATAACTGTTAATCTCACTCAGTTATGAAAGATGTTTTTCATGCATGAATGAAGGTAGGAATGAGATTATGAAACAACAAACTTGACCCTTGATAGTTTGAGCTGTGCCCCTACTGAGAGGCTACCTTGATGAGTGACACACAAAAAAATGCTAAACTTGATAGCCTTTCATTTGTTGCTTGGTTTCCTGCTCAAATCATTGGACAACTGCTCCGTTAAGTCGTTTCAGTTCAGTGGAATAAAACAAAAACATAAACAAAACCAGACTGCTGCATTTCAGATGTTCATTTGGCACAGGCACAGCTCGTACTTTCTCATGTACTCTCATTCTAATTTGAGCTGGCATCAGTTTTCAAACCTTTTATTTATCCAGGGAGGCTTTTTTCTGAGCATGCTTGCTGTTTTTTCGGCAACGCCCTGCTTCACATTCACACATGGGAGCTGTAGTCATCAGTTTTTATGGATAAAAAAAGGTATTGCTCTGTCCTACTCATACAATTTGATGGTATCTTACCTTTGGGTGGTTTGAAACTTTAATGTGTAATCATAGCTGAATCCCATGAGGCTAACTACATCCCTAAAATCATAAAGTATTATTGCAGGGTTTTCATAATGGTGACAAACAACGAACAGGAAGTGAGTGAGGGAACCCAACAACACAATAACAGGCAAAAAAAATGGAGAGGTTTGTCATCTTTTCAAAAAGTCACAATATCATTTAATATAAAACACCTTTAAATTCAACATAATGAGGAATCCGTGATCAGGGCTTTCACCAATCCACTACCATTTGAACACTGCGGTTGGGGAGGAGATCCACCTTGACAGCCGCTGACTTCAATGGTACATCCGAGTGCACACAGAAAAGGGTTGAAACATGCATTTACTACATTGTACAAAGTCAAAAGCGAAAACATGAGGTCTCTTTTTGCCATTATTGGCAGAGAGTCTCTGCCACCTTGTGAGGGATCCACAGGCAAAAGGGGGTACAGTCTTGACAGTTGGGCATGTACAGAGGTGTCCATTTGTTTCCTGGCACTTGAGGATAAAGTGCCCTCTTCTCTTTTAGACCGACAGCTGAAGGGAAAGCGGAAACTTGGTGTAAGGCAGGAAATTACTCAACATACTTTAGATATTTAAGGTAACAGTTTTAGACTTGCTTAGTTTTGACAAACATCAATGTAAGTGCGGCTCCTGTGCTGTAAAGTCCGCATACCGTGTTTTGTAGGTCTGGTCAGTAACCGATAGCTGTCTCGCTCTACACAGGCTTCCCCACCATGTTGCTGGTAACGATCAATGAGTGAGTAAGCACATTGTCCATTAAATTTTGTTTTTTGTTTTTTGTTTTTTTTTTCCAAAGCAAGCATCCTGTATCTATGATATCCCAAAATGGTGCTGAGTTTTTGAATGTCAGTCTCGATGAAATTCCTCTCTTGTGTCCATTCAAACTCATGACACTTTGATAAAGACATTTCATTCCCAGCTTCCTCTCTCTGTTTTCTCCCCCTCCCTCCCTCTCTCTTCTATACACACACTCTCACACACGCTCACACTACAGATGCCACAGAGGTGACGGAGGTCACCTTATTGTCTTCTGCCCAGGGCTGCAGGTTCTGCAGGGCGTAGAGGGAGGAGTTGTGCAGGCAGAGTGGGTCCGGCTGCAGTGGCTGGCTCAACGTCTTCTGGAAAGCTTCCTGCTGAAGTTGCAGCATCAGCCGGTTGGCCTGCTGCCTCTCAGCCTCCCTCTCCTCTGCAGTCTGTCTCCTGGGTGAAAGGAGGAGACAAAGGAAAGCAAAGGAGGATTTAAGACCAATATAATGTGTCTTTTTATGGCAGCATGCACACAGAATTGACTTGTACCACATGCCAAAGTATTTTAGCAATGTCCCATGTTTTATTAAAGAAGAAATAGAACTCTCTTTTTTTAAAACAGATAGGATGTGTAGAATATGCCTGCTACATCATTTTGTTTTAGGGATTTCTGTAATATTGTTCCTGGATAATAAACTTATCTGGGCCTCATGTATTATCATTTCTAATTGACTAAAACAAGAAAAAACAGCAGATGTGCGGTACTGGTGGTGCAGAATTTCAAATACATGCTGCAATGGTTCATTTTAGGAACTTGCAAGCCAAAAAAAGACTGTGAACCACTGTATCAGACTCAACTAAAAAAAAAAAGAACAATAACTGCCTAAAGAATAATACACCCAGATTAAATCTACAATATTTTTAAAGGTTTTTAAAATGATAAACAACAACAAACAAAGAGAAAAGCAGCCATAAAATATTTTTTATCAAAACTTTCAGTAAATGTAAAAAGCCACTGATCAAAGAAGTCAGAAGGAATCAAGAAAAAAAAAAGCTTTTAGATGAGATGAGATGAAATTATAAATTTGCTAATAAATCATGTTCATTTGCAAATCAGATTTCTTGTGTGTTTGGGCAACGCCTGTGCCAGTTACTTCTTCTGCTTCAGGTTACACGACAGCTGATCAAGATGAGTGACAGGTGTTGCTGAAGGAACGTGACTAATGCAGGGGGAAGACATACAAAGCACTTCCTGCCTCAAGGTGAAAAGTTACATCTGTTTCTTTTCTTTTCTTTTCTTTTCAGAGAAACAGCTACACACATCCTGTATATGTGCTGTGCTGATATCAACATTCGCTGCGTTGAAAGGTAGCACAGATGTGCGTCTTCCTGAAACACATGAAACAGTATGTGTAAAATAAGTCCTGTTAAGTTGTAGTGTTTATGTTGGAAAATATCCAGAGTAAAACACTTGCACAACTGATATTTTAGTAGTCAACACTCTGAGAGAACTGACACAATATTTGTAAGGATATGTAAGTCCTTAAGCTCTGAATTAAGCTTTTATTTTAGTTTAGAATAATGCTCTATTTTACTTTTTTTTATTTCTCCATGTGTGAATTTACTTCATGCAATTTACTTTATTTACTTTACGCAGACAAACATATCCATAAACAGTAGAACATTTTATTCTCTGAGTATGTGCTTATTTTAGCTAAGCAGTCTTGAAAATTTCTTTTTACCATAACAGAATAAATAATGGTGGACAATTTATTTATGGCCATTCTGAAATGATATATTAAACAATATGTAATAAATGTTCAATTCTCCTAAAAATATACAGTAAAATACAAATGGTAACTAGGAATCACCAGCAGAAGCACACCTTTAAAAACACTCTTTCAAGCACGCCAACCTCCATCCATTAGCCACACATTATTGTTAACAGCATTATCATAATCTGATTCCCTGGCTGTTGATTTGATCATCCTCTTGTTACTCGCGTAGTCGTCACACAAAGACATCCCTCATGCTCATCCTATCAGGTGCACACTACAGGGAAATGGCATAAATCTCAGCAAAAGTAGGAAATCAGAAAAGCGAGTTAAGCCAATTCCCTTGTTACTCGTGACATGCCGTTCAGTCTGCTGTTTATTTTAAGCAAATTTATTTTTACTACACTTTGTAGTGGAAACTGTGCCTTAGTGTTTCGTGACTTAAGGACAGGATTGTTCGAGTTTTTAAAATAAATGTAGCTTTTTTTAAAAAAAAAAAGAAATACTTTTAAAGTAAATCATTAAACCGAACTTCTATATTATATTTTAATTTAAAACAAAGAAGGCAGTGAGTTTTAACTGTTTTATTTGCTTTTTAAATAGAAAAATCATTCTAAAAAGCTTTACAGTCATTTACACATAAAAACCCTTAAGGTAATGACTTAAGGTAATTTAGCTGTGTGTAATATGCTTTTGAAATATGTATCCTGCCCCTTTAACAAAGGGCAGGGCATCATAATTTGATTTCCTACTCATTTACTTCCAAATGGCTATAAACAACAGTTAGAATGAAGTGAATGAGTGTGTGTTTTTTTCATGGACTCGGTAGTCAATTCCTCCTGTGAGTGTTTCAGTATTGCTTTAGACAGCAGGTTTCTAAAAGGCCTTTCAGGAGGCTCAGGAGTAATTGTGCTTGGTCAAGTGAACTGGCCTCGACTGGCAGCTAAGCTAAGCAAAATAGGTGTTGTGTTGTACAACTCCTTCAATGCTTCAGCTGTGGGCCATTTTACTTGTCTTCAAAGTAAGACACTGGTAAGCATTTTTAGATGCAAGTGTAAAACAGAGACACATTCAGCGCTGTCAATTTGTGGGATGAGAAGATTTGCAATTCTGAGTGAACATCCTGTCCTCATTAAGTCAAAAAGCTTTTGAAAAGGCCTGTTTGTTTTGCTTAAGTATATTGTGGGATAGAAAAAAAGAGCAAAATATGGTATGTGGAACTGAGAATTATGTTAGTTTAGCATCCAATAACACCCTGCTGTAGTCTTACCGCCATTTTGTCCGCCTGTTTTGAAACCAGGTCTTAACTTGTGCATCCGTCATCTTCAGTGCTTTGGCCAGGGTGGCACGCTCAGCCGATGCCAGGTACTTCTGTCGGTGAAAACGTTTCTCCAGCTCACAGATCTGCACCCGGCTAAAAGAGGTGCGAGGCTTTTTCCTCTTGGGTGGCGTCCGGTTCTGGTACGGGTGGCCGATTCGACGGGTCACAGAGAAGGGTGAAAGGGCAGCTGAAAAGGGGAAGAAAAGGAGGATTTATTTGACTGATGAGTGTTTTAAAATTTTAAAATTCTAAAGGTGTAAAATTAATCCATTAGTAGTTAGTTATTTCCATTTCTAAACTAGAATGATCTGTCCTTCTGAATTATAAACTTATTTCCCCTGAGGATTTGTTTCTATACACTCATAAACACAATTTGTTTTCCATTCTTTGGTCAGATAAAATGATTGTCCATTTGATCTTAACTAAAAAAAAAAAGCTACGGTGTTTGGGGAGTCTAAGAGAAGGCCCAGAAGGTGCCAACTGAAGATATAAATATAATGATAAATGTGATTTCAACACTTCCCCTGCCACATTTTCAATTTCTGAACAGCACGCTGATTTGTGCAGACAGAAAATCCAAGGAAAAAGTAACTGAAGCAGAAGTAGAAAAATACTATGTGGATTATCATTTGCAAAAAGAATTTAAAGTAAAATATTGATAGAGGATAAATTGATCTCAAGTATTAAAATATCTATATATATATTTACAAAAAACATTGATGCATATAAGAAGATTTCACATTTTGTTTTAGAAACAGTTTTTACTTTTAGGTAGCACACAAGGGTTGCTCTTAAAAATGAGCTACAGGTGAGGTTTGTTGGTGGGGGGAGGGGGGTGACTCACCTGGGCAAGCACCCTTTGGAAAAGGATAGTCTGCTAGAAGGCCATTGCCGTCCCGCAGGTGGGCAAGCTCGGGGTAATAACATTTGGCTAATGTCTCCACCGTGCTCCAGACAGGGACCCTGCCGATGTCTCCCTTGGGGAGAGGACAGAGGGGCCCGGTGGCCCCTGGCCCCCCTGTGGCCTCTCCGGCTCGGCTCTCCTCTGCCTGCTCCCCTAAAGGAAAGGGAGACACAGTGAGGTCCCGCATCTGGAGCACAGCAGCAGCTGCCGCCGGGCGGGCACCGACGCATAGCAGCTAATCACATGAAGGAGGCCTAAATGATGAACAGAGTCTACTTTAATGCCATTTGCTCCAAGTCTCTTAAGTTAGTGTTTGGAGATGTTTTGCTAAGAAATGAGATATATGCCATTCAAAAACATAAATAAATAAATAAATAAGTGACAGCTAGCAGGATTATACAGATAAATCAAGCCCTGGCTGACCAATCAGATACATACAGGTCATCCTCTGACAATGTGATGAAGCTCCATAAGTACTATTCACAGACCAACATAATACAATTGTAAGCTAACAAAACACAATTTCAAGGAAACTAGATTTTGTTTTTTGTTTTTTTCCATCACAATAATTACATTTAAAAAATATTTGATATTTGCAAAATGTCTTGAAGCATAAACATGAAGCATGTGTCATTACAACTCAAGCAATAACCTCAATGCAAAATTATATAACTTCTTGCATAGTGACATAATTTTTGCAGTACAGGCTGCCATAAACTTTACACACATTATTATTGTAAATATATATACTGTATAATAAATGCTATTTAGAAGTATTGCTGTATTGTCTCGCTTTGTCTCGTGTTGCTTTGCCACTGTTCCTTTTCAAAAATATAAATTGCATCCTTTCACTGTATGGGTGTACACTGTGTTTTTCTTCTCTCTCTGCCTCAATGCCTGGTGGTTCTCTTTCACATGATGGGTATTAATAACAACTTATCTTCTTGCATCATAAAATATCTATGAATCCTGTCTATTTTGTCAGCCATGGGTAAACAGAAGATCGATAAATGTAATGAGATCGTTGGCCATAGATCCACTCCCAAGCCACATTCTCATTTTGAGGCTGAATGGAAATCAACTGAAGAAAAGAGGAGAAAAAAATACTTTCTGTCTCCTTCTCTCTTTCTCTCTGTATCTTTATGTCATCCCTCCCCAGCAAGCTGTTTTGCCTGCTGTCTTACAGGGTGTTTATTTGTTTTTGTTTTGTCAGAAAAGCTCACCAGGAGCCAAAATGAATATGAAAACATCTGCATAGGTGTCCCCTCAGGGCTACGTGCTGCTCCTGCTGCTGCTGCTGCTGCTGCTGTTCTCAGAGTTTTCAGCGACCTGAAAATTCATTTGCTATACAAACGATGACAATTTGGATGTAAAATAGAACATGAAGTTATTATGCACTTGGCAGTCATTTCCAGAGAGCTGCCAATGTCCCCTGATGGTGCTGAACACGAGTGGCAAATTGAGGCGTACACAAACAAATGATTTGTAAAGTAAAGATGAATAGATACGATGTGCTGTTGCAGTAGGTCACATAAAGTTAACATCACCTAAGTGCAAATTAGCAGCACAGATTTAGTGTCTGAAGTGAAAATGTGCTACAGTTATTGGGTTTTGCATGGATTTATAGTGACCATGACCTCTTTGTTCCCTCTCATTATTATTTTTAATCTTCTATGTTAATATTCTTATAACAATTTCACATTATGTGCTGCTCTGATGCTCAATAATAATAAAAAATGGTAATTGTACCCCTCCAATATTCCTTTTGGGACTTAGACGGGCATCTGTAGTATTTAATGATGAATTTCTAATGACAAAATCCCCATGATATTTCTATAATACTACTATAGGTGCTCACAGTGGACTGGAGTACCTCCACAGTCCTTAATACTGAATTATGCCGACCTTATTGCACTTCATAAAGTGTTTCTAAATCTCCTGTAATTCAAAGCCAGATTCTTACAGTAACTTTACTATGGTGTCTTAAATGTATTCATCATTTTTCATTTTTGTGTCATTGCCCAAATCTATTTGGAGCCTTGTGGGTCCCACAGAGAAAGCAAGCGGGCCTGTTGTTGCTCCCAGCGGCAGGTCTGGCTAACTAATACAGCATTAGATGGCTATTTCAGGCCATCTGTGGGCTAAGTAATGGGCCAGGCACATACAAGCACGTTCAGAGGCAACCTAACATGCAGCAGCACCCTTTGGACCTGCCAACTATGGCAAGGCTTTGCTTTACAGTGCGCAAAATCCTGATGAATATATGATCCAGTGGTGCTATAGATACTCCACCAGCCATGTTTAATGGTTTTTTTGGATTTAGACCATATGCCTTCAGGTTTATTCATTATTTTAAATGCTGAGACTGTGAACTGCTGTATAGAACCAAAATGAATTATGCAGTGTGCTGGATTTTAAGCTAAACCAATTAAGAGTGCCCTTGCTCAATTGCATTACGTTGGTCAGGTTAGTGACCAGTCAGTATAAAATAGCTGGGCACAACTGGATTACAAGTAATATATTATAAGTAATAGTACCAAAAATTAAAGCCATATGAAAAACAAACACAGGAGTCAAAATTTTGAGAGAAAAAAACACCAGATTTCTTGAAATACCTCTGAATTGCACATTCAGGAATATATCAGAAATATTGAAAGCAGTAATTTGTATTTAAAGAAGCATACCACTCCTGTACAAATTCCAAATGTAAGGATATAATAAGTCCCACAAGCATTTCATAGAGGTTCCACAATTAGGCAATGAGTTATTAAATAGAACTATAACACATAATATTTTTTTCTAACTATTAATTGTTTTCCTATAGCTTGGAAAACAGTTAAGCAGTCTGTGTGTGAAAAAACATATCCAGACAGGTAGAGGTCATTATCTCCAAAAAAAACAATCTTATAAGTGTTCTCATGAAATAAAGAAAGGAAGAAAAATGACCAAGAATCAAAAATAAATGCTACAAAACACATCACACATTTTTTTCTCCCTCTTCATCAAATGATAAAGAAAATGGGTGCGAATGCTAAATCTGTTGCCTGGATAACACAATTTAGCATAAGCATATCAAAAAATAAAATGCTACCGTGGAGAATATGTTTGCCATAATAAAACCACTTATACTTAATAACACTTCCCGGTGACAGCGCCTCCCGTCCCCACGGCGGATATTACCTTTGTAGCAATCTAATAAATATATCCGTGAAGGATTCTAAAGGGGATATTGAAATATAACATGAACATATATTGCTATTTATTACACTATACGCAACAAAAGGCAGGGCTACTGTCTTTTGTCACACGGAAAATCAGGTCACCGTGGAAAGGAAAGGGCAGGAGTAGGTTCAGCTCTGAAATAAAATCATATTTTTTCCGCCCTGCTGCCATTAACACCCAGACAGAGATATACAGGAGAGAAAAAGAGCTTTAATTATATTTTTTATTGCTGTTAGGTGGCCTATAGTTGAACAGGCTGCATTATGGTTCTGTTTATTGTCAAAATGTCCAAACAATTCAAAGTAATAATAATAATAATAATAGTAATAATAATAACAACAACAATAATAATAATAATAATAATAATTATTATTATTATTATTATTATTATTATTATTATTATTGAGCACTAGTAGTAAAAGGCTTGAAACCAGTACACATTTTACGTGACATTTCTTGTGCTGTAAAACCCACTTTTGAACATTTGTATCCATTACATTTTTTATATTCATTAATTAGTGACTAGTCTTGATTTTTACTACATATTTTTGTGCTATATATGTATAGCACTGCATGTATTTTTTATGTTATCAATTTATTTATGTAATAAGTTGTTTCTGAAATAAAAATAATAATAACACAAATAAATCTTAAACTCATATATAGATTGGTTTATTTTTTGGAGCAGAGAGCATTGAGAAATAACAAGGGTGGCTACTGTTAGCCTACTATTACTACTGCTGCTACTATTATATTACTACGTGTGTCCTTTTACGCACTGTGTTGTTTTATGGTTGATTTTGGTCTTCCCTGGTTGTTTTTGTCTACGTGTTTAGGATCAGTAGATGGAAATTAGCAGCTAGCTAACTCTGGTACACTTACGTTTATTTGTGCACTCT